>VUQI01049679.1:0-14087 GCA_015106735.1 Paratilapia polleni | reverse complement strand
CAGATTTACAGAACAAAACAAATGTCAGGAACTTCCATCAGTTTCCAGCATGTTTATAACTTCAGCAGATAACAGGACATCCACCCTTTTCTCTCTTTCACTCGTCTCCATAATTTTCCTGTAACTGCTTTGATCTGTTGCTCATACCGAGGCTGCTGGCTCTGAGCTCTGGATAGCTTTAGCTTTAGCCACTTTTCCTTTGTTAGCTTCTTTAAAATGTCCATGTTTAAGTGTCTCATTAGATTTGTTGTTACAAACATTTTTGGGCTGCTCCCCCCGCGGTTTACTTTGGTGAACTTTGTGTCTTCACTCACAGCGAAAAGCTTCCACGCTAACAACATGTTAGCATGTGGCTGTGAGTGTTCCTGTGACCGGCCGGTCTGGGCCGAGAACACTGGAAATCAGCTGATTCCAGTCCCTGGCCGATCAATCGGTGCATCCCTAAATGAGATTTGTGAGGACTTCAGAAAGAGTTGTTGATGCTGATCAGGGTGGAAGAGATATCACAAGCATCTCTAAAGACTTCAGTCTCCACCAATCCACAGTTTCAAAGACATTGGAAGAGCCTCTGCCAGGAGAGGTCAACCAGCAAAAAGATCACAAAGAGCGAGGTCTGGGAGGACCTAAAGGAATCCAGGAGAACTCTAAACAACAAGGTGCTGCAAGGAGAGAGCACTGCTGTCCAAAAAGATCACCTCTGTCTGTCTGCAGTTTGATAAACATCATGTGGAAGAGCCAGAAGGCCATCTGAACGATGTTCAGTGGCCGATCAGACCAAAATGAGTAGAAGGAAAACAGTGAGCATCAGAACCTCTTATTCCCTCTGTGAAACATGGTGGTGGTATCATCATGTTTGGGCCTGCTTCACTCTATCTGGGCCAGGACAGCTCACCACCAGAGACGGAGGAATGAATTCTGAATTATACCAGCTAACTGTAAAAGGAAACATCAGGAAATCTATCTGTGAAGTGAATCTACAGAGAGAGGGGGTCATCGGGCCAGACAACAAGTCAATCTACCAAAGAACAGTCAAAGAAGAAGAAAGATCCAAGTCAAGGTCCTGGCCTTAAATCCCACAGAAATGTTCCTGTGAGTAAACCACCAACATCTCAGAGCTGAACAGGTTCTGTATAGAGGAACATCAGTGGTGAACATCAGTCCTCTGAGCAGACGTTCACCACTGATCAGCAGTTAGAGGAACATTTATTGTTGCACAAGGAGGTCACAGCAGATACTGAAAGCAGAGATCTGCATACTGTACTCTGTCCACTCACAGATCTGTAGTATTACATCATTTTCATCAGTATATTTTTGTGTCATTGGTTTAATTATGTTGTCTTTGTCCACAACCAACTGTCCAAGTTAGAAGGTTGTGTAAAATGTGAAGAAAAATAGGACACAATTATTTACATATCATTTAAAGCCGATGTTTAACACAGTAAAAGGATTAAAAAAAGACTCAGTTTTCCCTTTGTTTAAAAAAAAATAAATACGTTCACATTGTGAGTTTGATGTCAGCAATGTGTTTCAATAAAGTTAATACAAGAACAGCTAAAGACTGGAAAAGTTGTGTGAAGCTTAGAACAGCTGGAGGAACATCTGCCACTAATGAGCTGAATCAGTGATGTGATTGGATGTAAAAAGAGAGAGGCTGAGAGGTTTAGAAGAATGGGTTCACCACTCTGTGAAGGACTGCATTAGCAAACAGTTCTGCAATGTAAGAGTAATGTTGCTCAGTGTAGAGTGATGGAGAATATATCATCATGCTATCATCTACAGTTATAAGATTCAGAGACATATATACAAACACAGTTAGTTTTAACCACAGTATGAAACATCTCTACTATAAGGTGCTGCAGGCATCACATTCAAAATGATTAGATAGAAACAAAGATTCTATTTTGAATAAAATCTAGGCTTTAAATGGTCAATAAAATCATTCAATCACTAAAGTAAAATAACCAGTAAATCTGGTCAATGCTGAGATTTACTGGAGTGAAACGCCCACCAGAGAAAAACACGTGGAGTAAGAGGCTGTGAACGGGTCATTACTGGGCTAACAGTCTGGATCTGGTCTGAGCTGGTTCTCACATGATGTCATTGGACTGGTGTCTCTCCATTTGTCCTTTCAAACAAGCTGCTGTCCAACGAGGACTGAGCACAGCAAAAGACTCAGTTTGAATACACAACAAGACTTCAGTGTGTGTGTGTGTGTGTGTGTGTGTGTGCGGGTCCATTAGCAGTACTGATGTAGCTAAAGATAGAAGAAGCTATTTCTGATCCAACACATCCATCTCTCTCTGAGTGTGTGTAGAAAATAGCAGAATATCACACTACTGTTGGAAGGAACTGGAGATAAAAACCAGGAAACATCAGACCAGCAAATACTGGAGCTGAAACATAAAGAATCTGGACTAAATAAAAATAAAACACAAATAACACATAGGATCGAACCTGGGCTGAAACATTACTAAACACATGACTTAATACAGTGCTATAATACAACTGGGCCAAACCAAAGCAGAGCTAAACACGAGCAGACATCTGAACAAATCAGAACCTGAACAGATATTCAAACATCACCCAAACAGCAACAAAAGTCACTAAAAAATGTCTTTACCACATGAAGAGTAACACACAAATAACTAGACAACCAAATCAGGCTGAAAGTAGTAAACATTTTATCAGACTGTTAACAAAACCAAATATCAACCCAAACCAAGAAAACTGTGGAAACTGTCACTACACCCAGTTCGAGTCCTGAGGAACTTCTTCTTCATGGCCTGTCAGCCCACTGCAGTCCTCCATCCTTGAACCCAGTTTGCTCCATCTGTTGCTCAACAATATTCCTCAAACTGACCCTCAGATTTCTGCTTCACTGTCATAAAACACTATTTGTTCTGTTTGAGAGATGTGCATGTATGTTACTGTGTCTGCTCGGCTAGTCAGCTTCATTTAAAGTTCAGCCCTGAATCAAGAGTCAGAGTCAAATCGTGCATTAGTCCAGAGGTGTAACTACACCTTCACTGTGAGATAATCACTGTGTAGGTTTAACATTATATGCACTCGTGCACAGACACTGTCTGGACTGGTACCCACAGCTGCTGCTGCAGGAAAACACGAGTGTTATTTCATGTCTGTGGATATAAACACATGTTCATGTGATGTTCATGTGTGACTTGGATCTCTTTTCCAAGCTGCAGTTAATAAACTGATTCCAGTTTATCAAATATAATAAACACGTTTGTTGGACACAAACTCACAACATACCACAGACCTGGAACTACACTACAACCACTACAGCACTATGACAACACGTTCCCTGTGATAACAACGGTGTCAGGATGCAGAGAAGCAGCATCTATGGTACACTATGACTGTAAATGGATTAGAAATACTCCTAAAAGCAGTAATCCTGACAGTATGCACTCACTGTTTGTGTGTATCATCATTATTAATCGTTTTATTTGTCATTTCCCCCTGTGAGTTTCTTCTTCTTCACTGCCAGTTCATTAACTCCTTCACTTTACTCTCATTTCTTTGATGAGCGCCACCATGAGGAGGCATAAAGAAGTGCCTCTGCCTCAGCCAGATCACTTTAGAGTGCACGCATGCTTCAATAAAACTACAGAAACATGACATGTGATATACTGAAGTACTGATAGAGACAGAGAGATGCAGTACAGCTGCACTTCAAATTCACCTCACTCTAATTTGTTGACATCAAACTTGGAGAAGAGAGAAATGCTCCTGATGTTCACTCTCATGGAGTTCAGCCTTGAATCAAACTGTCAGCTACACATGTGAAATATATGAAGAGTCCAAAAAGTCTTAAAACGGAGACAGAAGAGCCTTTGATCTCAGTTGGTTAATAGATGGTAAAGTTTGCACATTTACAGGACTCTGACTTTATACGTTCTGATAACAGAAGATAAAATAATATTTTGGGACTTCACAGTTGTGTCCAGTATTATAAGTATTATACAATGCAATGTGATCAATTATAATGCAATATATGATAGCTAATAGTACTGTGATAGTCTGTTGAACTGTCCAGGTGGACCCGCCTCTCGCCCTATGGCAGCTGTGATAAGCATCACTGTCCAGGTCAGCAGCCGGCCAATCAACTGCCCAGCATACTTTCTACCTGCCCTGAGCCATCGGTTATGTTGAACCCTGAACAGGTAACTGCTGTTCTTTCTTGATAAAAATCTGAATAACTTGTTTAACTAACTAGTACTTCTGGTACCAACTAGCAGCAGTGGACACACTTTGTCAACTTCAGCTAGTCACACACATCCCAAAGGCCTCAGTCACAGAGGCCCAGAGACCAGTCAGTGACCCCCGGTAACCTCCGGTCGCTAAGGAAAAATATCTACTCCCCACATTTAGAGTCACTGGATGAAATCAGTCACAAAGAGCAGGCTGCACTAAAAACCTCTTTGAGATTGCTTTGGTCACTCACAGGTTGCTGCAGTTGCCTGTAGTTTGGATGAAAGATGCAGATTTGTCTGCAAACACTCGCTAACCAACCACCGAGCTGTAGTGAAACGTCCCTAGGCCTGTGTGACTGGACCACTAATAATATGATACAATAAAATGAGATATGACATAATACAGCACATGATAATGCTTTATGATGTGCTGCAGTATGATACATTATAATGTGATATATAACATGATGACTGTATGACTATGATATATAATAATACCGTACATTATAAAACTACATGATACATTCTGATAGGACATGTGAAGATGTTTGTGGGGTGGACAGAGATGTTAATCTAAGCTCTGATCAGAGATCATGTAGGTGTGTGTGGCTCTGCTGAATGGTTATGGATAATAAGTGGAGAACATCTGCACCTCTGACAGGACGTGCAGCTGAAACTTCCTCCAACATCTGTTTCAGCTCCGCTGACTCAGCACAGATACAGGAAGTCTTCACCTTCACCACCGTCCCTGCCTTTATTCAGACTGAAGCTCCTTGTTGTATCATAACAGACTCTGATTTATTGAGCTCTTCTCTTTTTTCCTGTTGGCACATTAATGCAGTACTACAGGATACGCTGTAATGTAATACTACTCCCAAACTTCAGACAGCTGTGGCCCATCTTAAAATGTAAAACATCTTCTGTGGTCCACCTGAACCTTCAGTCACAGCTGTGATCATCACACATGCTGAACATGAAGTGTTTCCTTCTTTGTGTTTTCACTGATTCGTTTTGATCTTCTGAGATGTTGCTTGGTGAGGTTGATGTTAGGTCCTCCACCAGGCAGACTCCATTTCACTTCCTTCTCGATAGTATAAAACGAGTTCAGGATCAAAAATGAAAAAGTTCAGTTTGTCCTCTAAATGTGAATATTTAAATTAAAAGTTAGCTTTATTTTTTTACTGTAAATGCCTTTTCGTGGCCCTCCTGCAGCACCTTCACGGCCCACGCTCTGGGAATCACTGCATGTACTTTAATGTCGTGTAGGGGGGCTGTTACTGCATTTAACATGAGTTTTACATACACAGGATGTAGACATGTGACAGTAAACCTTGTACTAGTATTCATACATACGTGTATCGTTACTGCACAACTTTAAGACTAAGTTTTGCTCATGGCGTCCTTCCTGATGACGACATGAATGAGTTTAAACAAGCCGCCCTGTGCCGCTGACCGTCACTCACGCCGTTCCTTCGCTCTTGTTACAGTTTCCCGTTAGTTTCCTTCACTTTTCTGTAACAAACAGTTCAGTGAGGGGACGCCGCGAACGCCACAGACCAGGGTGACAGTGCAGTTTAACACGGGACCTGTTGCACTCTGACTGCCATCACCATCGTAAACTGATCCCGTTTCAGAGCCGGCTCCGTGTCAACGAGCACACGTGAACCTCTACATGTGACACGCTGAGTCCACATGTGCTGAGCTCAACATCCGGCACACGGCCCTGCTAACAGCTGGCTACAGGCTGCAGCTAGCCTCAGCTAACATACATGCTAATGTGGCTACGCTAACACACACACACAGAGAGAGAGAGAGAGAGAGAGAGAGAGAGAGAGAGAGAGGCAGGGTGGTGAATGAAAACATGATGGAGGCATCACACACACACACACACACACACACGAAAACACTGGCTTTGATGCTTGATGAGGACACGCGTGCACACACACATGCTTTATGAGGACATGTGTGTGCGTCCTCATAAAGCATGTGTGTGTATATGTCTGTGAGTGTGTGTCTGTGTGTTTTGGCGGATGCATGCGGGCGGTCTGCTCTTACCTTGGTGGTGACAATGCAGAGGCAGTCCATATCCACACACACACACACTCTCACACACACACATTTCCACACACACTCACACACTCATGCTCGATCTCCCTCTCTCTCTCTCTCTCTCTCTCTCTCTCCTCGTTCGTCTATCTGTCTATCCTCCCTCGCTCGCCCGCTCTCTCAGCTCTTCTATCCCTCCGTCTGTCAGCGCCGAGCGAGCGAGAGAGAGAGAGAGGGGGCGAGCGAGCAGTGCAGGAGGAGAGCGAGACAGATGAAGAAGAAGAGGAAGACTGGTGTGTGTGTGTCTGTGTGTGTGTGTGTGGTGGGGGGTGTACACCTCCTTGAGTCACTCCACAGAAAGAAGACACAGAGAGAGAGAGAGGGCGAGAGACACAGAGGAAGAATGAGAGGAGGAGGTGGGGGTTGGGCTCCTGTTGCCATGGTGTTATGCAGCTGTTGCCCCGGTAATGCTGCTGCAGCTGTTGCTAGGTAACAGCAACGGGTGTTGCCATGTGGATTATAGAGAGAGAGAGTGTGTGAGTGTGTGTACCTGTCCAGGTGTTTGCGGTCGGCTCGTCGTCTGGTTCTCACACACCGTCAGCTCGTAAAACTCCTGGATGTCTGCACACACACACACACACACACATAAACACACATAAACACACATTAGTCTGTTTGTTTGTGTGTGAGCTGCAGTTCCTCTAACGTCCACCAGAGGCTCCAGCAGTGAGTCAGTCCCCATAGACTCCCATGTTAAAATGTTTACAGTTTGGTCTCTGTAGCTAATGTCCCCCTTCAATGTAATGACTCACCTGTTTAAATTAAGGCTTAAAGTTTGCATTGTTAGGGGCGTGGCCTCTTTGACTGACAGGTGAATGGTGACACAGGCGGCTGTAGCTGCTAGCTGTCTGCTAGGCTTCACCTCAGCTAATTGGAGTCCCTGAACTGGACCTCTGGACTGTGTTTGTGCTGTTGGAGCCTTTTGGAGCTTTTTTAATGCAGTTAAATTGTTCAAATCTTTGACTTATGAAGCCAAAATGAGGACAATAAAGGAAAAACTTTGGTAAAAAGTCTGAACTTTGAGATAAAAGATAAAAAGAGTTCACTTTTTAATCCAAAACTATGAGTGAAAAAGAAAAAAACCCACATGGTGGAGCATACAGTTAAGCTCTATGCTGTCACTCTGTCGTCATCCATCTTTTATAAACAGTCTGTGATTGGCTCACAGAAACCCACTCTCCAACAGGTTTTAACCCAAAGATCTCCAGCGTCTGGGTCTATTTGCTGACTGATATATGTGAAAGTGTATCTCAGCCTGTCAGAGGTTTGAGGTTTCCTGTAATCTGTTGGTGTTCCTGGCTGCTGATTGGTCAGAGCATTTTAAACACTAATCAATCAGCCCATTACTGGCCCTGTCTGTGCAGCAGCGCCCCCTGGTGTCTGCAGTTTGTTGCTCAGAAACCAAAGTAGACTGTATGACAGATTCAGCTCTGAGAGATAAAAGCTTCTCCTGTTAGTCTGACAGCTGAGAGCATTGTGTGGATGTTTCCTGTCATCACCACCTACAATCATTTACTCTCAGAACAACACAATAACTGTAAACTGTATACCACAACAGTTGGGTTTATTTTTCACTAAAGCTGTGTGCTCGCTTTAATCTTTTCCTGCAGATAAAGACACTAGAAATGTGAAGGTCTGAGTGTTTCCTTCATGTGAAGCCTGGATGCTGGTGTTGTGATGTTTCCAGGAGAAGTTACTCTTTAACCCTCAAGCCTTCAAACCATTTTATAGACTAAAAAATAATGTATGAGCCTTTTATATTTAATACAGGAATCCTTTTTACTGCCTCTGCTAGTGTTTACATACCTACACTGTTTCCTTCATCTGTGACTCAGGTTCTACAATCTTCTCATGTCGTTATTTATGATTTTCAGTCATTTTTATACTAACAGTGGTTAACACGACTCATCTCTGTCAAATAAACTGTTTCTATTGTCACGTTGGGCATTAAGTATCTGCAGCAGGAAATCTGTTAGCCGTGTTTCACTGCAGCGTGGTGGTCAGAAAAGGAGAATTTAAAGGATAAAAGATATCACCACAGAATACACAGCAGACCCCACAGGGTCTCCTGAAGGTTTACACAGAGGGAGGCAGCAGTGGAAACAGACTCGTTTGGTCACTGTGAAGTTAATGTTAGCTGGACTGTGCACAGGCTGCAGAACAAAGACTGCATCAGGGTTTAGACCGGATCCCCGTAAGACCTGAGGGCCTGAACACACAACCAAAACAGGAAGAGGACAGCACTTTGGATTCAGCCGGCAGCTGACATGTTGGAAGGACCGGAGGAAGAAACTTTATCCAGCCAATGCCAAAGAGCTGCGCTGTCAGAGGAGGTGAAGAAGGCAAACAGAGTGTTAGAAACTGGAACAAGAGAAACCCTCAGACAGAGTTCTCTGGATAGACAGGTCTGTGGGACTGTCGATAGGAAGCAAGACCTGCAGATTATTTAAGTCTGTCTTTAAAACAGAGACAGTCCTGTGTTTGTCACACAGCTGAAGGCTTTGACCTTTCATTTAGATTCATGATAAAATGCTGTGTGGACTTGGTGTTACTGCACAGTTAAAGGATCATTCTGCTGTTTTTCAGCCTGCTGTGGTCTTTGTGGGTCAGACTCAGTCTGGACTCTCCAGCTCCTGTCAGAGAAAACCAGGAGTCAAACAAAGCAGAAACAGCCAGCTCCATCCAACTTTAACAGGAAGTAATATGAACATGAGTCACTGACTGAAAGGAAACACAAATGAACCTCCTCAAACAAACATTCAGCTGATATCAGGTCTCTGCCTGATAGTTGTCTCATGTAGCTGAATCTCTGAGTGTGTTTCATTGATCATCACATGATGAGGACAGAGGCGGTCAGCTCTGTCAGGACGAGCCTTCAGCAGTGATGGTGTTTCCCTCTTACTGATGAGCTTTACTGAACAGATTAGACAAAGTCGCACATGTTCAAACAGAGTGAGCTGTGCTCTGTCTTTGGCAGAGCTTTTTAAAAGCATCTGTCTGTGTTAAACATGAGTCACAGGGTAAAATAAACAGCTGTGTATTTAAAAAACAAGTTTTAGAGTCCTCGTCAAATCAAATCATTTGTAATTTTCTACCAGAAAGGCTTTTAAATGTCTGGTGAACTGACCCTTTACAGGCTCCGAGTTTTATTTTGGAGGGACTAGTAGAAGTGGTTTTTAATGCTTAAAAACCCCAGTGTGATTTTATACTGCACACTGCTGCAGGACGGCCTTTCACCCTCTGACTGAAGCTCTGCTTTAGCTCCTGTTTCTCAGAAAGATTAAAACTGGGTGATGTTCGGTATGTACGAGTGTAAACCATGAAGAACTGTTGATCATGTCAGTATACCTGCTAACAGGAAGCTTCAGCCTCCTGTGGCTTCTACCTTTCTGTCTGAGTGCTGGTTTAACACGTGGATAAAGCTGAAATCACAGCACAGACTTTACCAGACCGCTCTGTAGTTATAAAGCAGAGAAGAGAAGCAGGTGTAAAAGTAAAGGCTGGTTTAGACCCCGTACAGTCACCTGACAACAAAACAGGAAACCTGTGAATGAGGACAGCTTCACTGTGAATTTGGCTGAATTAAAACAGGTTTCCCTGATGTTGTGGGGACGTTGCTGTTGGATCTTCAAGTGAATCCATCAGGTCCTCAGTTCCTCGGACACAGAGTCACGATTTGGACCTGAGCTGCTGCTGAAATCTGGAGCCTGACACAACACAGAGGTGTTTGTCACAGCGAGTGAACGCTGGTAACCATTTAATAACCTACTCTAAACCAGCAGCAGCAGAGTCTGGACTGTAACTGAGAGCGTTTCCTGCAGAGCCTTCAGACCGTGAACCCGGTCCAACCAAAACACCACAGCTCAGCCGTCTGATCAGCGCCTGAATCACGTACAGCAGCTGTGGATGGAAGTCAGAGACCTCGTATTTAACTCTCTGAGCTGTTTATTCAAACATTTTGGTGATTTTCCTTTAACGCCCGCTACAACAGCTGCACAGCAGGGTGCACAAAAGTCTCTGTGAGCAGGAAACAGCCCCGTGTATGAGCCTGTTTCATTTACTGTCATTTTCTCTTTTCCTAAAAGACCAACAAGGTCAGACTGAACGAGTAAAGAACAGCAGTCCATCACACTGACAGCTTTACACAAGTTCCTCAGTCAGGACTGACCATTTTAACTCTGCAGATGATTGGCTGCAGACACACAGAGAGAACAGCTCATCCAGCTGATCATCACGTCTTTTGCAGGAGATGAAAATCCACTCCTGTGTCTCCCTCTAGTGGACAGGCAGAGTCAGTGTGACCCTGCAGAGCCAATTAGAGCCCAGCAGGCTGCAATAAAGCGGGACGGCCCTTTAAAGGCTGCTCCGTTATTTAACTCTCACACGAACAGGTGAGCTCTCACCTTCAGCAGTGAGCCTGCCTGCATCAGCCAATCAGAGCAGAGTCACACACACACACTCAGTAAATCCTGACGTGTGAGGGATGAGCTCAGCCAATCACTGCACTGCCTCAGCCTGTGATGTCACTACATTAACACCAGATTAACACGGACCAGTACTCTGAAGGAGTAATCTATTACTTCACCGTCAGCGTCTAAGAACACCAACGAAGAAGACTGTGTGTATATCAATGGATTACATCTGATCAATCAATCAGCTGCAAATGATAGATTATGTTTTTTTTTCATGAAAACTTTATAAACAGAAAAATCATCCAAAAATTACTCAAAAATTCAAAGAAAATTTCCAAATAATATTGATAACATTGCAGGAAAATCTCATTAAAATGTCCAAAAATGTCAGAATAAGTTTAATATGAATTCATTTTAGGAAAATAACCCCAAATATGAATAAAAAATTTTATTAAAATGTTTTAAAAGTAACTAAAAAATATCAGTGAAATGTCAAAATATTGTCAGGAAAACTTAAAAAATTTTTTTTAAATGTCCAAACATGTTAGAAATATTCCCACAAAATGTCAGAATAATATTAACAAATATAAGAAAAATATCCAAAATATATTAATGAAGCATCAGAAAAAAAACATTAAAAACCTACAAATAATTTGGACAGTATTAATAAAATGTCAGTGTAAAACAATTCTCACATTGTCAACATTTGAAAAATACAAACAAGACATAAAGAAATCCAGAAAAAATGTCCAAAGAATATTATTATAAAATGTTAGAATAATATTATTTAATTGTCTGGACAAAAACTCCAATATTTTAATATTTCATTGGAAAAAAGCTTTTAAAAATAAATGAAAATGTTTAAAAAAGTCAAAATAATCTCCAAAAAAAAAAACTTACAGGATTTCTGAAAAATGTCATTAAATATATTATATATTATATTTATATTATAAAATATCAGAATAATATTAATAATAATGTTGTGAAAAAATACCTCCTAAAAATATTTTTTAAATGTCAGGAAAAATTTAAAACCACAAAGCCCACAATACACTCATAAAATATCTGAAAAATATAATTAACAGGCCAAAATAAAAGAAAAATACTATTATAAAATGTCAGAATAATGTCAAAAAAATGTCAGAAATATCTCATTAAAAGATTTTTTAAAAATTTAAAAAATATTAATAATAAATATCAGGAAAATAACCCAAATATATTCATGAATCATCAAATGCTTATCTCATCAAATATATGAAAAATACTAACAAAAAAAACATCAATAACATCTATGAAATAATCAATAATAATGCCCTAAAAATGTCTGATATTATTATTAAAGGGGAGAGTAACATTAGCTGCTAAAAAATTTTAAACATATATATATAAAATAAAATAAAAAAGAAACTGGCACAGAAAATATCTGAAAAATAAAATGTGAAATAGTTTTTAAAAATGTTAATGATTAATCTGCTAACTCTGGCCACCTTAACGAGGTGCTGTGAAGCTATTTAAAGGTGACACTCCTGGTATCAGCTGATGGGATCATGTGACCTGTGAGTGCAGCCTGCAGAGTCTGCAGAGCTCAGTCTGCTGTAATGAGCTCAGCTGTGGATCATCAGGATCACACTCTGAATATAACCTGAGGCCTACGAAGCGAGTTCAACATACCCAGAGTACCTTTCTGTTATCTGGATCCACTTATTCTAACATCATCAGTCACATGAAGCTGGTTATCAACTGGCTAAGTTAACTCAGGGTTTCCTCTGCGTGTGAACCATGAAAGGGGGGTCTTGGCAGCATCTAAACAATCTAAAAGGGGCATTTCACGGGTCATATGACTCCTCTTCCACAGAAAATAATCCCTATGAGTGCCACCTGCTCCAGAGACATTATCAGATGGTGATTAAAAATCTATAAAGAACATAAAAATCTAACAGTAAAATAATCCATCTGAAAGAATAAAATATATACTGCAGCATTCAGAGATGAATGCAGCAGAAAATGGTTAATCTGATGATTTATCGCACAGAGCGGTAAAATAAAGATTTGAATTCAGTGAATGATTTCCTGGCTGTGTCGCTCTCAGTGCTGCTGTTTGTTTCTATGGTGACAGCTGCACATTAGAGTCTGAAACTTTAAACTGGATCCATTGAAACATTAAAGCTTACTGTTCCACACCCTGATAAAGGAGACGTGGAAATCAGTTCAGTTTGTTTGCAGATCAAAGGGAAATGAATCTGATTGGTTGAACAGGTATTCTTGGTGTGTGTTCTGTGTCTCCAGTAGAGTAAAACAGACTCAGCAGCAGATTAGAATCCAGTAGGAAAAAAAAAAAAAAGAGAGCCACTTTCATGACTCACTTTAAGCTCAACATAGCTTGCTAACCCATGAATCTCACTTTGTAGTACACCCCTCTGGGATTTGAGTTCCTTATTTATTCATTTAGACATTTTCTGGTTGGTTTCTTTCTGACTTTATGTTCTTAGTTTAGTCTCTAGGATCCTTAGTCTTCAGTTTTGAAACCTAGTTTCTGTTAAGGGTTTAATGTTTGTTATTCATATTGTGTCTTAGTTTTCCCAGTGTCCCCCTGTTTTGTTTTCAGTGTTTTTTCCTGCCTTTATGTTTAGTTATTCCTTTTGTTACTTCCTGTTTTATTCTGTTAGTCTTTGTCTCCTGTGACGTGCCACTAGTTTTATTTCCTGTATGTTGTTTGATTGATCATACTCCTGTTTCCCATTCCCCTGGTTACCCTCTGAGTGTATAAATAGTCCTTCCTCCTTTTAGTTAGTATCCTGGTGTCTGCGTGTTCTTCCTCCTGCGCTCCTTGGTTTGCCCTTGGATTTATTTGCCACTGTTTAGAGCTTTACTGCAACCTTAAAAATAAAGTTTTTATTTGTTTACTTCAGTCTGATTCAATTCAATTCAATTCAATTTTATTTATATAGCGCCAAATCACAACAACAGTCACCTCAAGGCACTTTATATTTTAGGGTAAAGACCCTACAATATTAGACAGAAAACCCCAACAGTCAGACGACCCCCTATGAGCAAGCACTTGGCAACAGTGGGAAGGAAAAACTCCCTTTTAACAGGAAGAAACCTCCGGCAGAACCAGGCTCAGGGAGGGGCAGCCATCTGCCGCGACCGGTTGGGGGTGAGGAGAAACAGAAGAGAGGGGGAGACAGGACAAAAAAGGCACACCTATGGGAGAGAGACAGAGTTAAAAAATGCAAGTGGTGTATAAACACATGGAGAGTGAAAGGAAGTGAGGAAGAGGAAGTGCTCAGTGCATCATGGGAAGCCCCCAGCAGCCTAGGCCTATTGCAGCTTAACTAAGGGATGGTTCAGGGTC
>VUQI01049678.1:0-13083 GCA_015106735.1 Paratilapia polleni | reverse complement strand
TCTTATTTTGGCTTTTTTTTTTTTTTTTTTACTTTTGGAAATTGCAATCGGTACTTTTGGCTGCTTCCATATTTCCTAAGGGGACTCCACATATTTGATATGGCACAGTTTTTACACTTGAGGTCCTGACACAACCCTCTCATTTATCCAGGCTTGGGACTGGCACAAGGAGAACACTAGCCTGTGACCCTCTAAGGGTGGGTCTTGTGTCTCCTCCCAGTCCCAAACCAGGGATCATTCACATATAAGGCTACACCATATTTCAATAATCATAAAGATGCTAACTTCCAGGTTAGCCTAAAAAAAAAATAGAACATCGCTGCAGGATTCTATATTAAAACATAAACATTACTATTTAATGTAATATACTAATAATTAACTTACAAATAAATTGCATTACAGTTCCCTACTTTTATAGCTACATGCTTACATCTTGGCATGGATCAGCAAGTTTATGTAATCCGGATGTTAGATAGGCAGCTCTTTCTCACATATGACACCTACAATAAATTAGGGGTTTTCATTGTAATATTTTAGTTGTTCTGTCTAAGAAAAGTTATACTCTCTCAACATATTTTTTTTTTCAAGGATTAAAATTATGATTCATTGTTCTTTTAAAATGCAACCAAGTGCTTAATTTGGGATTGGTAAAATGAAAATGAATAAATGGAGATAAATTCAGAAGATGTTTAAAAAATGATTTCAACACGTAAGTTTGAAATAAAAGCATTTTGAGGAAGAATAGAGGAAACTGATGTTTAGCCTGCCAGCGATTCTCAGGCAGGGATGGTAAAACAGCTTTGCAGCCCAGACAACAAAGCCAGACAACAACCCGTTTCTTTCCAGGGGATCTCAGGCCAGGATACAGCAAACTATTCAAAGAGAGAGAGAGACTGAGAGAACGAAAAGTTAGCATCTGGTTCACATTGGTGTAAACATACCTGATTAGATAGCCATTTAGCTAAGTAGCTGTACTTATTTTGTCTCCCCCTCAACTTTACAAAGAGCTTGTGGTCATTTGTTGGAAGCCAGTGCACACTGATGACTCATCTGCTCTCTATGTCTGAGTCATATTTCACTGGCACAGTACTAACGTTAGCCACAAGCCATTTGCCAGGCAGTTTTGGTTCAACGAAGATTAATTCTCTGCATTCCTTTCTTTGCCCACTCCTTCCCACAGTATGCACGTTTTACCTCCTTTCCCCTTCATTTCTGTATTTTTGTCTTCTTCTTTTGCATCTTTCCACTCATTCAGAAAATGTAAACTTCTTCCCTCAGATTATTTTACTCACTATACTTCCTGTGATTTCACACTTTCTCCACAAGCCGGCCTTTCATCTTTGTTGGGCTGCCTGTTATTTCTGGGGTTTTTTTCTTTCCACCTTCTTAGTGCCATTGTCCCAATCTGCACTAGCTCTTATTCTTTTCTTTTCACACCTTACCTCTCTACTGTTATGGGCCCATGTCATTTTTCCTTCTTTGTCTGTGTCTTGCCAGTGAAACAGTGCCCCTCCCTACCCAGCCCTCAGCAAATAACACTGCTACATCTCAATCTCTGCTCAGCTAATTTCCACCAATTTTTGCCCAATATGGATTCCTGCCATCAGCTTTAAGGGCTCACATGTGTTTGTACATGTGTTTGTGTTTGGGGGGTAATGCCCCTGAACCATCGGGCATGCACAGTTCAGTTTGGTATGAAATTTCCTCGGTTTCATACATCCTGTGAGTCATACTGTTACTGAAGAACAGAAGTCTATTTTTGCTGCCAGACTTGGGTTCCTCAAACTAACATTTGAAGCTCCATCTGTAATAATTTGTTAGTTTGTGAGTTGTTGCCCATCGGTCTTAGCAAACTAACAGGGTTAGCCATGAAAGCTGGACAGACACTGTTCCAGTTTTACTGAACACATATAATGTGTTAATTTACACACATTTTAAGTTTGTGTGTGCGTTGTATTAAGCCTCCCATCAGTCAGTCTGCTTCCATGTGGACGTTGCACAGAGTGTAAATGCTGAGTCACTGGCTGCTTTTGTCTGGTGACAAGTTCTTTCAAACAAAATAGCCATGGCTTCAGTTTTGACAAAAAGAGAGAAAAACATGAAGCATAGAAATTTCACTGCTGGCTCCAACGGTTAATCTAGGTTTCCTTTTTTATGGTGATTTGATTATGTTAATCTTGAAAGTAAACCATTTAGACCAGTGGTTCTCATACTTTTTCTGCCATGCCCCACTTCAGAAGCTGTAAAAAGGTCATGCACCACACCCAACAACTTTTATCAGTTTATTAGCAATAAAAAAGACACACTGAACTTTACTTAAATAAAGGTACATTTCATTAGTTCAGTAGCATCAGCAAACTTTAGATTAATTTCTCTAAAAAAAAAACAACAACTCATATTCATTTACCTTAATTTCACTTCATATTTTTCACCTTTTTTATTCTTTTTCAAAACTGGTATGTGTGCGGTATGTGTGGTATGTATACTACAGCCCAACCAATATGCTCACCTATCACAGATATGCCAGTTTTTGTGTGTCCAACATACCACTTTTTTCTTCCACTGGCCCAGAAGTTTACTGACCTCTGGTATATTTTTACAGGCCCAGAAAAGAAAGTTAATTATAAGTATTATATATATTGCTCAGTATACTGCTCAGTACTCGGTAGCTCAATCTATGTATTAGTAGATTTATATTTTAGATTCAAAATCTACAAGTGAAAATACTCACACTGTTGAGCCAAGCATACCATCATCAAATTCCTTATTGTGTTTTCCATGACGCTGTGTCCCCACAAACACTGTAAGAATATTGAGTGCAAAAAAACCCGAAAAAAAGCTTGTTAAGAAATTCAGGGCTCACTTCAGTCTGTTAGTACAGTTTACTATGATTAGCAAAGATGATGTTGCTGGCCCAAAAGTGCCATTGACTGGCCAGCCAAGTTGCCTTATGTCAAACCCTTGATGAGCCCTCTTGACACTGTCTGCAGCACATGTAGCAGGGTAGGTGTGGCAAGGTAAGAGTTTTGTTCAAATAAAGCTGCTGACTAGTTTGTTTTTAAACTCTACAGCAATGACTTTTGCAAATATTCTATAATTTCTCCTTCGATATAACTAAGATACTGTGCTAATAATGTCAGTTAATATGCTGATATTAGAATTGCTTACTCCCTAAAAATTGCCATCGTCCCCAAGAGTTTAGCATCTGTCAGGTGCTGTTGTAAAATTAAGCTTTTCTGCATCTTTAAATGATTTTTGCTGGTGTCAAATCATAAGAGTGGGTCCCCGCTCCTTTACGCAGGGCTCACACACCCAAATGAAATTCACTTGTATTTGTTTATAAATGATTACATTGAATGGACATCCTGTAAGGGGATGTGAAATAACAAGGGGATGACTGATGCAACTCAGTACTGCTCAGCAGACTCTAGAGTTTTGCTTCTGTTTCACTGTTTTCATGTTTCAATTAATTTTAAGACAGTACCAGATGTGACGCACTTCTCAATGCTCTCCTTTTTCTAACTTATGAACGTATAGCTTTAATGGTTTGAATGCATAGTTTTAGCAGTTTGTGCTCCCTGTTCTTGATGAAGAGCAGCTATTATGTCTTTCTGCACATGATTCTCACAGGACCTGAATCAGGCTTCCCTTTGTCTGATGGGGGATGTTTCCATCCTCCTTACATTTGCACATTATTGACTTTACAGACTGCTCACGTGCTTGTTGAAGACACCTCAAGGACACATAGAGTGCAATGCAAGGATGACAAAGGCAGAACTTGCTTTCTCAGCAGCTGTGCAGAAGAAGGAGACTCTTGGAAATCAAATGAAAGGCCTTAAATCGGTCATGCAGCCTTTCCATGACAAAAAACAGCTTTCTAAGTTTAGAGTATGAATGGGCTATTGTAAGATGTAATTTGGTTTTAGATCAAGTGGACTGGATGACTAGCTACTAATAAGGAAAGTAAGCCTACACAAGAATGTGAGATGCAGTCAAACATTTCTGCAGCATTTCACTGGAAAAGGCAAAAGATGAGAAATGGCTTTGTGCAGCGGTATCCTCTGTATGAGGAGCAGGGGGTTGGTATGTTCAGGAGGAGAAATGTGCTGAGTTGGGCTGCAATGAGATGCCACTTAAAATGGAAGGGAGGCTTTGAGGGAATTAAGTCCAAACTGCTCCCCTTCTCTACACTCTTAGCTTAAGCCTCTTGACGTACAAAGAACAAAGAAATGCTAAATATGTGTTTCCTCACAGAACCAGACTTCTGTTGCTGTGGAGTCAAAATAAATGTGACCCTTGTTGCTGTTTTTGTTCTAATGATAGGATCTGCAGATTAGGCTTTTTTTTTAAGACGTGATGGGATTAAAAAAAACCCTGACATATCTCACCCTCCACACTTCCCTGGTTATGATAGACAGCAGAGGGAGGGTTACAAAAAACACATTTACAGTTAATAAACAGATGTATTTTCATGTGTTTTCTCACTGCAGCATTTTTTAAGTTTGCTGTTTGAAAAAATAAGTGAAGAGACAGGTTTTTAATATGCTCCTTCATAGTGAAGGTGTATTGGAAAGGCAGATCTCACATGTGGATTGTAGGTGCTGCAGAAAACACAGTTTCAGTATGACGGTGTGTTGTCCTTATTCACAGTAAACACAAAAGGCTGGCTGTGGCAACCACAGCAGTTGCTGTTGCGTGTCGTCAAGTGCGATGTTGCTGTTATTAGTTGTTTACATCAACTCAGTGCGGTTGGTGATATTTTATCTCTTTTCTCTCTTCAGTCTTCCAGCCCAGGTCTTGCATAAACAGACAAGTAGAGGGTGATAAAGCTAGAGGAAAATATGTAAACAGTTTATGTAGTAATGCTGAGAGTGTGTGCTGGAGAAAGTTGTAATGAAAAGCAGCTGAGTTGGTCATGAGTACTGATCTGTACTGATAAATTGATTCAATTTAGCAAAATAATCATTCGTTTTGGGAGTGAAGGTTTCAGTGCGCATGTGTTGTTACACATCAACTTCCTGTCTGTTGGGTACAAACAGCCACAGCTTCCCTTTTTGACATCTTCTGCCGCTCTTTTCAGTTGCACGAGTCTGCGGTAGTCGTGTCCCTGGCTAATGACATCAGGGCTTTTATTTGATGTCAGGTTTGATTAGGTTAAAACTTCTGAGATAAGAAGGCTGTTTTAAATGAGAACAGTCAGAAGCTAAAAGATAGGATCACAGAGAGAATATAAAGGTTGATGCATTTTCTGTCAGTTTGGAAATGAATATATGGAGGGCCTCTACATGTCACAGAGCTGAGAAACGCCCACTGTAGGGGATGGACTAGCATTTATAACTTTCCATGTCCGGTTACTTCCTAGCATCTCACTTTATTCAGTGGATCATCTAGCATTTTGCTGCAGGTATGTGCTGGAGCTCTTCGTGTGTTCTTGTCAGTGACATTTAGCAGGACAGACAGTTGATTTGGAGTCGAATGCTTTGACGCTTTTCTCAGAATACTCCTTGTGTTTTGTGTTTCTGTAAATTAATTAAATGTGTTAACAATAAATGTGCCACAGGAGCTGGCAGGCAGTAAAGCTGCTGTGGTTTATGCTAATTATCCGCACTGTAAGAGCACATCTTTGACCAATGGGATTGTTCAGCTTAAGATGCCTGTTACATAATCTTTGCGATGGCTACCTTGCTGAAAGCTAAACTTGTGGATGCTTTGTAACAAGGTAGAGGAGTTCAAACCAGATTGTTCTCTCCACCTGTGATACTTTCTCAAGATCTTTTCTGAACTTTAAGTATGCCGGGTCTATTAAGGTATGCAGGATTTGTGTTTGTGTGTCT
Organism: Paratilapia polleni; assembly: GCA_015106735.1. Lineage (NCBI taxonomy): Eukaryota > Metazoa > Chordata > Actinopteri > Cichliformes > Cichlidae > Paratilapia > Paratilapia polleni. The sequence continues at coordinate 7,249 of VUQI01049678.1, read as the reverse complement.
GTGTGTCTCAGAAGACAATATTGTTTTGTATATGTACTGTAAATCTGTCTGCATTGTAGTAAAAGTGTCTGTTCTTGTCTTTTAAGCTTGTGTGTACAAAGGCATTTTTTGTGTTTGGGTGTTGTGGGATTTTATTTATGCTCTGTAAATCTTGGTGTTGTCTCAGAGTGTTTGTGCAGCAGGACTGATTAGTTGGATTACAGGCAACCAAGATTAACCAAATGAGCGCATGTCAGTGACTTACTGCTAGTATTACTACTGCCACAACTACATCAACTGTAACAAGCTCACTGTTACTGCTACTGTGTGTTTGACTGTACTGGTATTCACGTTGCTGCTGCTGCCTCAGTATTTTATCATAATAATAATGCCAGGTTCTCAAATGTGAAAATTTGATGGTCTTTATCTTAGATTACAGGGAATATGTTTATTGAAACATGCAGGCCCTATAAACTGAATTCCCCCGCCAATTTTACTTACTGGCATCTTCATGGTGGCATTTGTGAAATGAAAGAGAGTAAAGTGAATGGATGGTAAATACCTTGCTGTGAAAAGGGAAAACAATACAGGGGCAAAAATGGCAGACAGTGGGATAAAAACATTCTGTTCTTAAAAGATGGACGTAGCCAGTGCCATCACTCATTAGTTTATGATGTCCCATTTATAACGGTCACCCAGCTAGCTGTTTAGGATCCAGATGTGACTGTATTTAGATGGGTGGGTGAAGTGCTATTTTAGCAGCTCACCCTAGCAGGCATTAATAAGCTGCGTTCATAGACTGTTTGGGGTAAAGGCTGTTAGGACAGTTAACCACACAGCAAGTTATGTCAGGTAACTGCATTAAAAATTCTCCAGAGGGCAACAACACCACAAATTTGTTTGGAAGGTCAGTGACTCGAATTAGCTGAGGTAACGCCTAGCAGACGGCTTCCAGCTGCAGCCACCTGTATCAGCATCAGCTGGTCGGTTGAAACAGCCGTGGCCCACATAATGATAACTTTCTTATACCAGTTAGTTATATAAAAATCTTCCCCGCTGTACAGTTGTATTGAAGGGGAGGAAGGCAAAATTACATATAGAGACCAAAACTGTTTTTATTCCAGAGTGTAAAGATTGTTATTTTATGTAGAGTTATGCATTTTAATGTGGGAGTTTATGGAAACGGAGTCACTTTTGGAGCCAGCCTCATGTGGCCTTTTTTGGCTCTAACAACTTTGGCTTCATGTTTCATCCCTGGAGGCTGCTGTTTAGGGAAAGCAAATCAGAGAGCTCATGAACTTAATTGACACATTATTTAAATGTAATATTGATACCCTGACACCGCAATGCAAAGAATAATAAGCAGTTCCTGCTTTTTCCTTTTCAAGGGTATTTATTTCTTTGCAGTTACACAGGTATCATGGTCCATCATATATGACTGCCTTACAGGGTATTAAGCATCGCAGAGCTACTGTATCGTGGGGCCATTGTTATCTAGGGCAACATATCATGATAGTATTGCTAAATGTGATATTATGCACTCAGGTAATCTCAAATTTTTAAGCCAAGCATATTATGTTGTATAGAAAAGGTACAATTATTAATTATCATTATGTGCACCTTCTTAGTTGGCGATGGTGTATTGGCTGTCTAAATTAAGGTGGCAGATGAAGTTGCTGAAAAGTACCGTTTTATATAAGGATTATGTATTAAAAGTAGCTGAAAAAATCTAAATATAATGCAGCAGTGTTTCCTATAGACTTCAGTCCATAAAACTGAAATCCAGATGTGTATCCCATCGCACTGCACTGACTACGTCCTGTTAGCATGTACTGATCAGAGGGATTATCCAATTTAAGGAACTATGTTGCATATATATATAAATCAAGTCTTACTATTTTTCCTCTGTGTGTTTCAGTCATGTCTCGTAGAAGTTCTCGCCTGGTGTCCGGTGGCTACTACAATTCAGATGAGGAATCTGATTCAAGTAGCGTGACCAACATATCCATATCCTACCGTGAAAACCCTGTTAAGTAAGTAACCGTGTGTTTGTGCATGTGTGTTCCCCCTGTGTTTGAAGCTTTGTTTCTAGATTCTGATTGTCAGGCTGTAATTTAATGCTGACTTTCTTTAAAACCGCTTTCTTTTTCAGGGTTTTCAAGAAAAAGGCTGGGACCCGCAAGCCTGGCTCCCGTACCTCCAGTCGAGCCAATAGCAATGTGAGTTCTCCCGCCCCTGAGACACCTGTCACTCCAGGTCAGTATGAATGTAACAGTGCTTGAGCAATAATGACATAACATCCTCATCTAAAAATTTTTAGAGTGGGTTTAGCATTCATTTTATAAATGAAAGGAGAGGTTCCAAAACTGTTGCTTATAACACAGCAGTGGCTTACTTGTAACACCTCGTCACTGGCTTATATTTTTACTGACTGTGACTATAATTTTGAAGAGATAAAATGAACGAATAGTTTTGTGAAAAAGTCAGAACAAATGTGTGTGTGTGTGTGTGTGTGGTTTTTTTTTTTTGTTTGTTTTTGTTTTTTTTAACTCATCCTAACAATGGACACAGATGGACTAAATACTGCTAATAATGCCATACACATAATATTTCAGACAAGTTGCCAACTGTTGGTATAAGGAAACAAATGCATTCATCTCACTTTCTGTTTCTGCCTCTCAGTCCCATCTCCCTTGAGCATTGAGACCCAGCCTACCATGAGGACCATACCTTTCGTCCCCTCCACAGCCACCCCTCGGCCTGCCCTGACCCCGTCATCAACCCGGAGTCAGACACCCATTCATTGCCACTCAGTATCTCCACAAACCAGCCCTTCTGCTGGGCACTGCAGCTCTACCAAGCCAGGATTACACTTCAGACCCAGCCACAAGGAGCAGAGTCAGAGTGGTGTGGACAGCTCAGGGTACTCATCCTCTGAGGGCACTTACAGGAAGCCCATATCCACTCCCAGCAGCACTGCCAGAGTCAGCAGTAACAGTGGGGATCCCAACACTGGATACAGAAGCAGAATCAAAAGTGCCCTCAACAGCCTGAGCGGTGAGTACTGAAGTTTGCTTGTCTTTGTGTGTCTTTGTACTACCCTGTAGTAATCTATTTGTTCTTGTTTTTGGCAGACACAGCCCTATTGACAGCCGCTGCAGTGTGTTCAAAAACACTTTATGTGACAGCTTTAGGTATGGGTTCTCTATATGTCTTTGTCCTTGCTTGTATCTTAAGCTTCTGGAGCTTGTTTTTCAATCCTTCTTGGGTGAATAAATTCAGCATGCATCTACATGTGCCGGCATATTATGTACAGCTCCTGCATACCTTTGTGTTTTCTCAATCGCTGCATGTGATTTGGCTCAGGCTTATCAAAATCCCTGGAAATCAACTTTCTTTCTCTTTCGTGCAGCTAATTCTTCAATCAGCAGTCGTATGAAGAAGGCTTTTGGTGTGGTTCTCCTCCTTCTCATCTTACTTCTATGTAAGTAGTATAAACATAAATGAATATATGCTGTATTTTCAGAAAGCTGTACACACCTTTTTGCAAAGGGATTTCTGGTAGACAGTACAGTAATCTACGATGTACTCGGGGTTTCCCCAGGAAATTAGAAGAGGTGGTAGGTTCTGCCACAAAAGGTTTTTGATTTACAAAGCGGCACTGCTCTGTCTTTTCTCTGCTTATGTGGCGGGCTTTTACTTCCATCTCCACCTCACTGCGACTGTATGAGTCACAGTAAATGTCAGTCACTATAAGTTGCCCATGTAAGGGGCTTTAATCTTTGAATGTTCTTGGAGTCGGGTGATGTTTACTCTGTGTTTCTAAACACTGTTCTTAAGGAACTATCCTTCCTGTTTTCTCCAGGTCTTTGGTTACTCCTTCCCTTGTTCACCTTTTTCATATCCCGCATAAGTGTCACAAAGAGCCCATCACAGAGACAGCCTGTTATCCCTGTGACTCCTCCTCCTCCTCAACCCAACATCATCTATTCCAAACCTGTGGTGGTAGGGCTCTTCATCTCACTGAGTATTTGTCTTTGTGGTTAGATTGATAGGTATTGGATGTGTGGGTGAGTGTGTATGCAGATTGATTGATTACCAAGGTATAATGCAAATGATTTAAAAAGTAATCTTAACTTACCTTTATAGTAGTATTCAAACTTAAATCTTCAAGGCCTGCTCTAGGAGTGTCACAATAACCGTCAAGACAAGAAAGACAACACACAATTAGTTACAGATGAATTTTACTGATAGCATTGTTGTTTTTATATATCTTTTATTTATTTTATTTTCTTGAGGTGAACCCTGATATTGTGACAGCCCAAGTCTGCACTTGGCACAATGTAGTATTTTCCCAGCTCACATTTGTAGACTTTTAAGGGTCCACAGTGTCTGTTTTCTTTATAAATCCTATGAAGCTCAGCTCTGACTTACGCTATTTTTTTAATGCTCAGTTGAAAACTGTAAAACTTTGGGAACAATGCTGCACTCATCTTACCAACTAATCAAAATCAACAAGGGATGGGACTTATATTTTCACTGCAACTAATGTCCAAAGAGAAAACCTTAAGACTTAGTGGCCAGTCTAAGTTCACAGGTTCAAGGAACATTCAGTCAATTCTAGAGCATTTTAAAAGATCCAAAACATAAGGAATTGATTAAGAGCGCTATTATGAGGCTATTATGGGGTTCGTCATAGGAAAAGTTGAGTCTTTTTTTGTTGCAGTAATAAAATTAAGAGATTTTTTTTTTCTTGAACAGGATCCTACCATTGTGTCTGCTGTGGTAGATGAAAAGATGCAACATCTTCTGGTAAGAAACCATTTGCCTGCAGTCAGAAGTAAAAAATTATACAGCATGCCCCCACACTTTCACCCTCCACCACAGAAAAAAAATACAAAAATATTAGCTACCTGAACATATGAGAACAAATGAAAGAAAAACTGAAATAATTGCATGGGGGTCACTTTGTTGATATAAACTGAAGAAATGAGAATCTAACATGTTGTGTTTCTGCAGGTGGAGCTGCAGATGAAGCAGGAACAGCTTCTCTCTCAGGTGAGGGAATCTCTCTCTCTGGTTGTGCCAGCTCATTCTCTCCATCTTGTCTTGATAATTTCCTCTGCATCTAGCCCTGTGGTTGGTAACAGTTCCCCCAAGGGATGTCAGAAAGGAAGCCAGGTTAGGAGTAACAACAGGGCCTAGTGTAACATCTAGTGGCTGTGATGAGGAAATGCAGAGGTTTGTTATTTTGTGTTGTCTAACCTACAAGTACTCTGGAAATGCAAACCTTTGCTCATCCCGAACAGTTCCCCAAAGGTATCATTTCTGATTTAAAGGGAATTTTTCACCTTTAAACATTTGAAATTTGAATTGGTTTTAGGGTTAAAAAAAAGCATTAAATTAATCTGTCAATGGTCCAAGTTATATCCTTTGATTTAATTTAATAGGAGGCTTGCTGATCAAGGGTAACCATAGGTAACCATTAGTATGAACATACCTTACTTAAGATGGCTTGAAAGTGTAAGGTCTAAAAGGTATGAAAGTGGCACCTGGGCTCCTATGAGCTCACTTCCTATCAGCATATCAAGGTTTTCCTTGAATCTAACCATAAGTCCACTCAGCTTGGTCATATCTTTTCCTCTCAGATGAAGGAGAGACTGCAGTTGGAAGTGCGGGATATGAAGGCCAAGCTTGAGGCGGTGGACTCAGACAGTCGGCAGCGTCTGGAGCAGGAGGTTGCTGGGCTGAGCAGGGGGATAGCAGATTACCAGTCAGACAGCAGTGCTGCTGCTGCCAGTCTCAGCCTCAGGATCCAAACTTTAGAGGATCAGAATGCTAAGGTAAAAGTGCTGATAAGTACCCAACTGACAGTTTCAACTTTTCTACTCTGCTTTTGTATGGCATGGCAGAGGTTAATTAATGCTGTCTTTCAACCTGGCATATACTTGCATGGTTTTTATGTGGATTCCTCTCTCGTAGCTGTCCCAGGAGTTGTCATCCATGCAGCTGATGCCTTCTCCAGCCCCCTGTCCTGAGACTAGCAATGCCCCCGTCCACAACCACCTCACGCCAGAGCTCCAACAGGCCATGGAGAAGTGGTTCACTGACCGCATAAAGGTAACCAGATACAGCAGATACCAATACTTTCAGGTTAAAGAACCCAATATAGTCACAATACAAGAAAGCCTGTTTTTCTTGTGCTTAGCTCCTCTATTATATTTGTGTGACTGTGCTCATACTGATAGATAGGACTTGTTGCATTCATCAGTATTTAAAAGCATGCTGTTTTTGTGAATGTGAATAAGGAGCAGGATGTGATCAGGCTTAGTAGCAAAGGAAGCTGCGCAGACTGTGGACGTCCAGTGGCTGACAAAATGGCTGATTTTGCCCTAGAGACTCAAGGTCAGGAATGTTTGGATAACGTGTTTTGTTTTGTTTTTTTCGCTAAAATTCTGTAAACTCTGTGTACTTTTTGGTTTACTTTTTTTAAAAATCATAAATAGTTGTTGATTGTTTAATTTTTTTATCTATTTGTTTGTCTTCTATAATTATTTTAAATTACATGAATGCATTTTGTCACAGATTTTGTTTACAAACAATATTGTCATCTCGTTCATTTTAGATTAAAGTTATTCAGTAAATGTATTACAGATTTAACAAAGCTAAATGCTTATTTTACACTGTGTGTGTGTGTGTGTGTGTGTGTGTGTGTGTGTGTGTGTGTGTAGGTGCCAGCGTGATCAGTACCAGGTGTTCGGAGACTTATCGTATTCGTTCAGCATGTGTGACCCTGTTTGGTTTCCCTCTTTGGTATCCATCTGAAAGTCCACGCACTGTTATTCAGGTATGATGATCGTCTCAGTGTTTTCTTTACATCTCCCATCATCCTCCTTTCCTCTTTCTGTCCTTTTTGTTTGCTTACACCCCCTTGCATTAAAAAAAATAACATTTCTGTTTTCCAGAAAATAGTTGATATTACCTAATTCAGTGATCCTGAGTTCAAAAATACCAATAAAAATATTCAATCACGTACAGTTTTGTCACAAAATGTGAATCAGTTTTTTTTCTACATATGTTCCATTTGTCCTCATTGTATTTCAGCTTCTCCAACACAGTTTGCATATTTTCATAGGTTTCTTTTAACTGGACAGAATGACCAATTGGCACTGATGCAAAGTAATTGCCATTATGCAGTAGGACACATTTTAGGCTGGCTTTTGAGCTGTCAGTGAACAGCCTCCACTCATCTGCATTGTACTCACAACCC
>VUQI01049677.1:0-12494 GCA_015106735.1 Paratilapia polleni | reverse complement strand
ATTTAAAAAAAGAAAAAAATACATTCAAAAAAAAAAAAAAAAAAAAAAAAAACTATAACCACCTTAAATTCAGCCTGAAATGGACTCCAGCAAAAAGTATCAATTTATTTGAGCCTGACAAGAAGAATATGAAGGTAAGACCAGATGAGTAAGTTAGTGTCTCATCTTCAGACTCTGATAGCCTCCAGTGTCTCACGCAGTGGGTGAACCATCTTTAATCAACTGGCCTCCATCTAAAACACAAGTTCTTTAAAACTGTAACCCACACGTGTTATTTCTGAAGACTTCTTCACATTTATTACTTGATGGGAGTCACAGAAAAGATGGAGGGAGGGCATGAATGTCAAATATCAGGAACACACACATGATGCTGTTTTATCTGTGCTTGTATTAATTTCAGTTGTATTGGTTTCATTGCATATTGCCACCTGAAGGGAGCTAAAGTAAAACTGACATGTGTAGAACCCCTGAAGTGCTAAGAGTCATTTCTCATTTAAGTAAGAAGAAACATAATTCTACAGTGATTTTAGTAAATAAAAAATGGTAGTCTTAAACCTTGTTACATATACAAATGGATCTAGAAGAGTTAGTATAAGCATAAATAATGCAAATAAAAGAACCAGGTAAATACTACAATTTTTTAATGTTTTACCTTTAGCTGTTAAACTGATATCCATCCAGTATCGAGGTGTGCTACATCATTCATTCAATGAGATTAACCATAATTAAGAAACCTGGATATGAGTAAAAATATACCTTGTTTTTGGAAACCAGATATTAGCAGTCTTTTTGTTTGTTGGGTCCATTTTGAAATGTGGTTATTGCCTTTAAGCCTCAAGTGCCCACAAGCTGCAAACCAAAGCACATTCAGCTTTAATTAATCATCCATAAGACTCATCTGAATAAAACTGTCTTTGGAACAACTATACGAAAGTGTGCTGCACCATATTTATGGTCTTGGTACACAAACAAACTTTTATTTCTTTCATTGCTCTAAAGTTTAATCTCTCCTGTTCACATTCTCTCCTTCCTCAACACCTCATATTTCCCTCTCATCTTCATGAGGATAGATTGCTTGCCTTTGGTACACGACTGGATGGGCTGCATGGAGGGACAGTCAGAAAGTAAAACACTAGAGTTGGAAGTGTACATTTGTATCTGTGTGTGCCTTTGTGTACACAATACAAAATAAAAATCAAAGGCCAAATATACACAAAGACAAAAAGTGGTAGTGTAGAGTGAACACTGATTCTGCAAGATTAAAAGAGTCTGTATTTTGCACTTCAGACAGGGGTTAGAAGAGGAACACCTAAAGGCAACACTTGCACAGACTTAACACAAGCATGACAAAGTGTCCATCTGTCCAGTCCCAACACTTGTGCTTAGCAGAGCAGATCTGCTCAGCTGTCTGGACAGTTAAAACAGCCTGTGATCATCTTATATCTCCCATGTCAATGTTACCTCAAGTATCACATAAGATTCTTTTCTCAATCTCATCCTTCTCCTTCTTCTTATGTGTAACATTTTTTTTTATATTACTGAGTTGTGAACTCAAGTGAGAAGACTCAAAAATCTAGAGAACAGCGACAACAAACAACAAAGAAAGGTCAGAGATAAGATATGGAAGGAGCACAGAAAGTAGAGGGAAATGCTACAAAGAAGAAAACAGAGAATAGATCACTGACAAACCCGAACAGATTACAAGTTAGAACATAAAATAGAGAATCGGAGAGAGCAGCCAAAGAGCAGAGATGATGTTTGTATGTGATGATATTAGAAAATGTTGCTACTGTTAAGAAGGCAAGTCCCCCAGTGAGCTGGCAACCAAAGTCACCTTCTGGCAGCTGTCTACTGTCATCTACTAATGCACTCACAACGGTTTTTGAACCTCGCAGTTAATGACCAGGGTAGTAATGGAGAGGGATGTAGGCCATGAACAACTCCACAGTCTGGTGGACTGTTTTAATGTTGTTTTCACACAACCGACAGATTCATCTGCATAGAGTAAATCACCATCAGCGTCACCAGCTGGTTATAAAAACAAGCACGGTGTACATCTTTATGTGTAAATCTGTACTTGGGGTCACATTCGGAGAACCCACACAGGCTTCAACCACTCAAATATCACAATTTACAAATCCAGAGTGGAAATTCAACACACTGAGCCAGTTCTGCCTTGAAAACTATGTAACAACAATCATCCTTTCCTCAACATGAAACGGGAAATATTCAAACCATCAGGGACCTGCTGTGTGTGAAGAGTCTCCTATTAGCTACTTCAAAAGGCTTATTCAATAACACTTCAGTCAGCACAGTTAAAGTTCCACAATTTTGCCGTCGACTGACCAAAATCTGAAGTATTTTGCTGCTCAGAGCGTGAATCGCTCTCTCTGCAGCCGTAGGGGTTATGATTTCTCTGCCATCATTACTACACAGTTGCTGAATTATTCCAGGCCCAAACTAATCCCCTGCTACGCCTAAGCAGTTGGGAATTTTGGGTCATGTGTTTTTTTTTTTAATAGACAGAAACTACAGCCATTAAGCTAGGTAATGTGCAGTACTGTACAAAAGTCCTTAGGCAGCTCTCATTTCTTTATATTTTGCTTCCAAGGAGTCAGACTTTCTTGTAACTTTTAAAGTGGTCTTGAGTAATTGTTCTCCAGGCTTTCTGAAGGTCTTTCAAAGTTTTTCTTTGAACATTGGCTGCTTTTTCACTCATTTTCAGTCCAGTCCTTGTACCTGTCCACTTATAGAGGAATGTTTTTTGTTTGGTCTGTTAAGCCATTTAACACTGACCTATAAATCATTCAAACATTAAAAAGGCACCTAACTCAAGGGATGAGTGTTGTGTCTACACATAACAGAGAACTTAGCAAAGAACCAATTTTAAATTGTATATTTATGCATTTTGTTACTAGCAGCCTGTCACAAGAACACATCATTTGTTCCCATTTCTTCTTCACCTGAGAGATGCATCTGGCCCTTCAGTTGATCCATCTACTGTTCACTGAAGCCTCATCAAAATGGTCTCAGTGGAAGGCTGGCTGTCAAGAAGCCATTCTTAAGGAAGGAAAATGGGGAGAAAAGGCTGAGGTATGCCAAATTACACAAGAACTGGACTGAAAAATCAGTGGCAACAGGTCTTATGGAGTGATGAATCCAAATGTAAAATTTTTGGCTAAAATTGTCATCAATATGTACGGAGGGTTAGATGGTCAGGGTGGAGGTCAGGAGAGAGGTACAACAGTGAGTGTCTACAGCCATCTGTAAAACACGCTGGAGGCTCTGTCATGGTTTGGGGCTCCATTTCAGCCAGTGGTGTTGGAAATCTTGTCAAAACTGATGGAATTATGAACACAGGAAAGTACCTTCAGATTTTGATCCAACATGCAATACCATCTGGAAAGCATTATCTTTCAGCATGACAATGATCCCAAACACACTGCAATGCAGTAAAAGCATACCTGGATAGAAAAACACACAATGGAACACTATCAGTCATGGATTGACCTCCCCAGAGCCCGGACCTCAACATTATTGAAGCAGTGTGGGATCATCTGACAGAGAACAGAACAAAAGGCAGCCAACATCCAAAGAAGAGCTTTGAATGTCCTTCAAGAAGCCTGGAGAACTATTCCTGAAGACTACTTACAGAAATGACAAGAAAGCTGTCTAAGAGAGTTCAGGCTGTGTTGAAGAATAAAGGTGGTCATACCAAATATTGACTTTCAAGCTCATTAGAATTATAGAAACTCTGTTTTCACCTTATATACTATATTTCCATATATGTTTGCACATGTTTCAATAAATGACTGCACCTATTTCCCATTTTCCAAGCAAAATATAAAGAAATGAGGTGTGGCTGAGGACTTTTGCACAGTACTGCAGTATTGTGGTGGGTTATAACAAACAAGTTATCCAGTAAAAATTGAAAATTTGCATTCCCCCCTAGGTAAAAGTATACAATTTTTAAATATTCCATTATGTAGTCAAATTTAAAATATTATACTTCTAAACAGAAACACCAAGGTTTACGGTGCCTTCTGTGTCTTATGTGCACGTTACCTGAAAATCCCTTTCCTCCAGAATCTCTTTCCTCCACCTCACCAGGAAGGCCGCACACACGTACAGGTGAAAATGGGAGAAGCCCTCTGGTTCAGCCTAGTGAGAGAGATTTAAAAAAATGATGTTGATTTAGTGCAAGTTTAACATTTCACAGCAATAAAACAAATGACACCTCCATCACAGCTATGTTATATTGTTCAAATAGAAGCTTAAGAGTGTGAGTAAAGCATCTCGGTAAAGCTCAAACAGCTCCAGCCTTTCATCACATTTCATTTTGGGGAAGATTCAGAAGCATTTCTGCATGATGTATTTAGCCACGCATACAAAAAGAGAGAGAAAAAAATAGAAGAAAAGGGAGAATATAAAACATTTTTTTTTCCTGTCACAATCCAGAAATTTACATTTGCAGGGCGACAAAGAAAGATACAAATCCTCTTTCCTCTGCACAGCTTTTTATTTCAGCCCCTCGTTATGTATGGTGGCTTACTTTTTTTTTTTTTTTTATGACTCTGCAATGAGCGGGGGGAATTAAAAAGGGAGTAAAACAATGGATGAGATGTTCCCTGTTCTATTCATTTTTCTCCAGAGCACCATCACAGAGAGGATAATTACCAAGCCCTTTGAATGCAAGTGACTTAGGAGTATATGGCCCCTTAAAAGGGGAACACAATATTCAAAGCACATCTTAGTATGAGGACTTTTCTGGAGGCAATCTGACGGGTTTGGTTACAACATGTGTTATTTTAGGTTAGACCATGGCCACTGAAAATTCTGGATTCTTCTAAGTTGGAAGGAGTGGATTAACCAGACACCCAAAGTTTTGTTTCAAATGAATGTGCCAGTATTAAAGACAGCAAGAATGAGCTTCAAATAAAGCTTGGAGCAAGGCTTATTTGTGACAACAGCTGAAAAGAAACCCTGCATAAATAGCTTGGAGTGACAATCAAACATTTGCATGAATTTGGAAATCAAACTCAACCAAAGGTAGGAAGAGAGGAGCTATGCAAGAGGACCCAACCTCAGTCTGAGGGACAGCAAGAAAAAGACAACCAAAACACACAGAAAATAAAGAGATGTGAAGAGTATAGGAGTGACTGAGTGAGAGAGACACAGTCTGTATGTAAGTGCGACCGAGCTATGTAACCTTATCTCCCCTGGACAGACAGTTTTAATCATATTTTGTAGCAAAAAAGCATTGCTTTTTTTCTTCCTGCTCTTGAGATTGACAGCAATCCGTGAAATTTCTCTCTCCATTTTTTTTGTAACTTGTCAGAATTTAAGAAAAATAAAATCTCCTGGCTGAGTCTTGCAAAGCCCTTCCTGTTTAGCTGGATGCTGCCTGGTAAAGCATATACTTTATGATGCTCACAGCTGAAATAGAGAGCAAAATTAGACGTGTGAACTTTTTGTTTTCAAGTGGTCACAATATAAACAGGATAATAATATGACAAGTTTACTGTCAAGTTTGATAAATCAATGGAATTCAATTATGGAATTGCATCCATGAATTTCTATGTTCACTACCGGGTTTTTCCTGGTTCCGAAAGGGGCTTTGGGGGTGGACTACGCACATACATGAGAGGTCAGCACACAGGGAAGGCAGTAAGTTTGGAGTAGGAAACAGACTCCTAATAACCCCATAAATGAATGAGTTATTCTGCAGAGAAAAAGAAGCACTGCTTTGTTCAAAAATACAAAAATGTTACTACCTTTGCATTATTTAATAAAGGAAACACACTCACACACAAATACTACAATTTGATATTAAACTTTGCAGTCTCTTTGGCACAGGTGGATTAGTAAAATGCCAAAGGTTGCACATACAGTACCGTATGTTCCAGTAAATCAGCAATCTATCATCAGCAGTGCTTCCTTCACTTTATAGCAGCAGCTGTAACTCGGCAGCACAGGAGTTTTCAGACTTCATTTCAAAGGGAGAAGAAGAAATGCATTTACTAACAAACTGTCCATTATTCTCTCAAACACAATGCAGAGTGGTTCAGAGGGGTGTCGATGCCCACCCACCCCGCCAGAGCAGTGAAGCTAGGGGAAACACAGTTAATTTACAGGATTTAAAAAACACACAGGGTGTCATGTTCCATATTTCAACTTTGCCTAGGTATTGTAATCAACTGTAAGAGCCGATCTTTAATCACCACACTCATTTATGCACTGGATAACAGTGAGCCTTAACTCTGCAGGAATTAACAGAAACTGCCTTTCCTCTGTGATAATTGAATTTCCCTCCAAGAAGGAAGGAACAAACAGATTAATAATGGATACACAGAGATGAACAGAGGTTTGGTGTTATAAAACCAGAAACTGTTTTCCCTCTCTCTCTTTTTTTCTTTTCTTTTTACAACATTGCTGTTTGGTCTTTGTAGACAGATTGATTCTCCCCACGCCTCTGCGTACATATCCTGTTGTTCGGTTTCCTTCTTACTTTGCCTCCTACTTAGTCAAACCAATTTTTAGAATTTCGCAATGAACACCACCCGCGTGTGTGTGCGTGAGAGAGAAACATTGAGAAAGTGAATAATAGAGAGTGTAGGGAGTGGTGAAATAAAAAAGAGGGGGTGTTTCTGAGCAGTGAAGCATGGTGTGATGCAAGTTGTAAATTGGCAGGTGAGTGGCTTGTTGGTCGAGCTTTGCAGCTCCAACCAAACAACTGAAGCAAACCCACACTCTCATACACACACACACACACACAGATGAGTGAGTATATGAGTGGCATATGGGAGCACAATGTTTATCAGTCCCCAAAGATTCACCAAGTTTTAATTTCCTTTCTTCTATGAGTTTGTTTGTGCGCGCGTGTGTGGTTGTGTGTGTGTGTGTGTGTGTGAGTTCATGGTTGAGGGCACCAGTGGGCCTGTGAAACTCTGAATTCCACTCTATTTCTCGCTCTGCCCCCCCGTCACTCTCTCTCTCTCTCTGCCGGCCCTCCGTCGATCCTCTGCTCATACAATCTGTCACCTCCTTCAGTCTCGTTCAACAAATGTCTGTTACTCACTTTTCTCCCTCTTTCTCAGTAGTACCACTATTTCACAAATTAGAGAGTGATTTTTCTTGACATTTAATATAAAATTTGTCATCTATCCTTTCCATGAGCAATCCACCATTAACTTGAAATCTATTGCCTCCACTGACTGCATAGTTATTGGGGGTATATGACTCGTGTTCTTCTTCACTTTGATGTGTTTAGCTGCAGAAAAAAAAACTTTGTATTCCAAAGTACATAAGTTGAAATTCTAAAGTGCCTCTGCATCTGTAGTCTGACTCCATAGCACTCTGCTGATGCTCCTGTAAAGTCATAGAGGTCCACAACAGAATAAAGAAGACATTACACAGTATAGAGGGATTAGTATGCATGATGAAAATGTGCGTCTTTAATAATTATTTGCTATTAAAAGCATAATACTTTTGATAAATTGCTCTGTGCATGACTGACAGGCTGCCCTGCGAGGAATTTCTATGTAATGATTACAAATGTTTTAAGTTTATTAGCGCTGAAAGGATCTGCGGATCAGCTGACTGACAGAAAATGAATAGTCAACTCTGATAATTGGTTCATCATATAAGTCATTTAAATTTCAAATATTTGCTTGATCAAGCTTCTAATAGGTGAGGATTTAGTGATTTACTCTGCTTCACCCAGCTCAGGGAGAGTGGAACCATGGTTTCTTGTCCATAGCTACAATTTACTAAACCCCTCACACAAAGGTAATGGTTTGCTGTGAAAGCTAACAGACACACACACTGTGTTTTAAAAAAAGAGCACAGCTGTAAGGATACACTCACCGAGCATATGTCTCTGCTAATAAACACATGAAGTGAGCCTGAGGAGTAGAGCCAATGATATCCAAATGGATAAACAAACGGTACAGGTCGCCTGCTTTCACATAAAGATCAGGAAGATCTTTATGTGAGTGGGGAGAACCATTCTTTTCATAATTATGCCCAAATTTTATTTCGGTGTTTCCCTCAGCTTGATAATTTACTTGTTATAGTGGGTGGCTTGGACAATACAATTATGCCAATGTTCCCTGAATGCAGTGATAGAACTAGGGTTGTGCCATATCATATCGTCCCCAATAATACCGGTATAAATTTTTACAACAACAAAAAAAAAAAAGTCATATTGTGATATTAAAGGCATAGTGATGCCATGCATTCACGTTCCATAGCGCACAACAACGAGACAACCCCAGGCATGTCTCAGAGAGAGAGAGAGCTGCGTGTCAGCCTCCGATGATGATTTAGTACCCAAAAACGGAATTACTTCAACAACCTCCAATAAAGCACAATACTTTGCAAATATGCAAGAAAACTGTTCCCGGTAAAGGTGGAAACAGCACGCTGGTTTCACCACTTTAGGTAAAAACACAGTCGAGTTCAACCAGGTTATGAAGGCACGCGAGGAGGAGATATTAGCAGCTGGTGATGTACGACCTAAAAGTAATCACGTGACTCAGCCGAGCATCACGGGAGCACTCCATATGACAGGAAGAGCAAACGGTGGATGGAAATTACTGATGAGGTTATATAAACACTACCTAAGCTACTTTTGTGCTTACATTAGACTTATGCTGTGTCACCACAACTGCACTATAACGCTGCTCTTGGCACATCGTGGCAATAGATTCACACTTGAAATTAGGTAGCGTGTCATCATAGGCAGTGTGGCAGCTCACTGGAAAAGGAGGATGGAAAATGCCCTTCATTGTGTTCACATTAGTAAATCCTGCTGCCTGCAAGCTGCAATCACCTGTAAAACATTGTTCAGCATTTTTTATTCTATAATGTCCTTAAAATATTGTGATATAATTTTGAGGCTATATCTCCCACCCCTACATAGAGTTAGACACTTTTTAGCTCATCCAGCCGGAGGACCGATGAGCTTATGCGATGGTGAGGTGTCCGTTGTCCGTCCGTGCATCCACAAGAATCGCTACTCCTCCTATAGTATTGGTCAGATTTTAGTGAAACTTGCACCTAATAGGTCTTCGCCCAAATTGTGCTCACAGTCTAGGTCCTATTAGTCGTTTCACAGGCACTTTTCCATTTTCTTGTGAAAGATCTCCTAGATTTTACTGAAATGAGATTAACTTGAACTGGATATGACTGTTTGCAAGCCTCCTTGACTTTTCAGTGGATTTTAATTCTCATTAGTTTGTGCAATACAGCCAACAAAATTCATAACTTTCCCTCTTTACTTCACACATTACAGTAACCTGATCATGATCCATCCATGAGCTCATGTGGCATGCATGCAATCATTAGTTTTTGAAAGTGTAACTAAGGAAAAAGCACAATATAAGAACCACTCATCTGAACAACTTTCAACTTAAACTTAATTTTACTGCTAAGCTACTTCTGATTCTAGCCCCAGTTGATGCATAGACATAATAGCATCAATTTCTCATCTAAATTTGAAAAACAAAAACAAAAAAAGAAACAGATGAATGGATTTACCAATAAGGTTGCCAATATGGTTATGGCGCATTGAAGATATTGAAGAAAAAAAAAAAACAATCACTAAATTCTTCTTCAAGTGTCAGAAAAGTTTTAGCAATACAATACATATTGGTAACGTTATCATACTCAAATATCTGTAAATGATATTTAGATTTCCCTCTTTCTTTACCACCACCCATTTCTCTCAGCAACACTCCACTCCTTCCTGCTGCCCTATCCATCCACAGCTCCTGCTGCTGCTGCTGCTTCAGCTCAAGGCTTTCTCGTCATTATGATTTGCAAAATAAAGTTTGTCAGGGGAGTCAAGGTGACTCTGTCAAACTTGTCTCTACCTCTTCTCCTCCTCCATTGTTATGCCTGGTCCTCCACCCTCCTCGTGTCAGGGCAGCCATATTGGCTGAGACACGCGAGACTCTGACTGACAAGCGCCGCTGATCAAAGTACGGAGAAAGTGGGGGGAGTGGGGGGAGTGGCAAGGGAGTCAGGGTGATGGGGGTACGCTGAGAGTAGTCGATAGGGAGAACGAGGAGGAGTAAAAGGAGGGGGCCATGAGAGACAGAGAGGGTAGGAGGCTAAGGGTGAACAGAGGAGAAAAGAAAGGAAATGTGGAATGCAGAGTGAGGGGTAGTGCAATGTCACAGCATCTTTAAACTGCTGCGTTGGCTGTCTGACTAGTCTCATCGCTCCAAAACAAACTGGCCCGATGTGGGACTAACTTGATACTCTGACGAGTCGACTCTAGACAAGGTGAAAAGGCGATGGTGATGGAAGATGATAATCGAGCAGATTCAAAATGATGTAACAATTACACAGACTGAATTTGATCAAGGTTTGTTCATATAATATGTGTAGGAACATCACTACATTAGTGATTGGCAACAGTTGGCATTAACTGCTACAAGCTGTACAAGTATTCCTGAGTGTAATTCAATACTTGTGGCTGGGATAGATGTGCAGGATGAATTTAAACACCGCATATCAAGGCAGGGATATTTTGAATTGTAAATTAGGACGCAAGATCTCACAAAAGAAAAAAAAAAAAAAGCTGATGACGAGTGTCGAGCCATGATGCAATCCATTTAAAGAGGAAGTGAGGAGGCTTGGAGAGTTTTTCAGGGAGATGGCTTTGAATATCATTCAAGTCAAGCTGAGCATAATGTTTGTGTATACTCCTCTAATGTGGTGTCCTGCTTTAGGCAACATTTAAAATTACAAAGCACCAGAGCTAATCAAAGGGGGGAAAAGGAGGCAAAAATGATAAAATCTGAATTCCCACTTTGCCATGGATTTAATTCATTTTGGAGCCCTGCTGTTTCTGTTCAGTCTCACTCTGTGTTTACGTGACGGCTAAATTTAAACGAAAATGATTGCATTAAAAGTCACCTTAGGTCCCAAAGATGTATGCTTAGGTTTTAGCGAACATCAGTGATAGTGTGCAGGGAAAACATACATCAAGTTTGTGAGAAATTCTACCACTGCTACTTTGATGCTGAGATTGTGCCAGAGAGAGCAACATTTTTTAAAAAGAGAGAAATATTAAACCTCATGACAGTGAGAGTATGGCAGAAAGAATACACACAAAGACTGACCAGGGTCCTGCCTACAGAGGCCTATCCGTTTGTTTGGAGTGACCGCAGGGCCAACCGTTACTATAGACAGGACACAGGAAGGCAGGCAAAGTGAGGAGGGACACTTCCTCTGAGATGCGCGCCCCCCCCCCATTAACGAAGAGAAAACTTTGGAGAAGCTGGCTGAAGTGTTGAGATTCTTTACTTAAGTACAGATACAACAATGTAAATACCACATTATAATTACAAAAGCAGCACTAAATAATAACACATAAAACTTTATTTGAAAAATGTCCTTTTAAATATCAAAAGTAAAAATAAATGTCTTCATTGACTGAGAGAACATATATTTAATTATTAGGCTGCATATGTTAATCAACATATCAGCAGCATGTTAAGTTAATCAAATGGACTTTCAGCTGTATAAAGTTGTGTTGTTTGATTTTTTCTAGTATTTGCTTTTTTGTGAACTAGTTAACAATAAGGAAAATGTATGATGGGGAAACTGCTAACAGCTCAGTGACTCAAGAGGCCTTAATGCAACATTGCTTTTTACTCGGGGGTTACAAGAGTCACAGGTTGGAAAAAAATGCTTAAAGTAGACTTACTACACTCATTTCCAAGTGCATATTTATATTATTGGATTCTACTAGAATAGCTGTGCATGATTCACAGTTCAAAATAACCCTTATTTATCTTATACTGGGCCTTGGTGCAGCCCCTCAGTTCATCAACAGACTGAGAGAAGCAGTTTTGGCTCTTTGCCTTCACTTCAATTCTTCAATTTGCAAGTGGCAGCCAATCAGAAGAAAATTTGCTTAATAAACTTAGCACAAAAAGTAAGGAAATTTGTGTTTGGTTGATTATTTCTTTGTAACAATGCTTCTTGGCAATAAAACGTATACCGTTAGAAAGCCTGTTTATTTCCCTTTAAATGGTGCCACATTTGTAAGGAAAATGCATTTGTGGGTTGAGCAGCAGAGTTGAGTATGTGGGTTCCGCCCATGAAGAATTTGCCAAATCTTCTCTGCCAATGCCAGACAGCTTATTCTGATATTGACTCTTGTTTTGAGCTTCTGGTACACCAGGTGCTGATAATCAGGTGCCTGATCGGTGCCTGATTAGCAGCACCTGTGAGCACTGACCCTGCTACAGCGGTCAGTTGGTGTCTGCTCCAAGCATGCCACGTTTGACTGATCTGGATAGGGCCCGTGCCATAGGGCAACTTCAAGCTGGTGACCAGCATGAGGAGGAGGTGCCAGGCTGTTGTGGCTGTGTATGGTTCTTCCACATGCTACTGAGACCCCTGTTTATTAAATGAATAAATTGTTGAATTGTCAATATGTCCTGTTTCTTCAGACTTCAATCATCCAATCTAATAAA
>VUQI01049676.1:0-13049 GCA_015106735.1 Paratilapia polleni | reverse complement strand
AACATTTTAGTTAACTAAAATAAAAATAAAAACTAGACTTTTGAAAAAAATTAAAACTAACTGAAACGATTTTGTGAATTTGGAAAACTAAAATAAAATAAAAATATAGAGGAAATATCCTTAGTTTTAGTATTTGTTAATTTGGTAACATTTGTTATCGCAACTTCCCTGATGAGGCTTTGATAGACATGTTCATTGAGACTTTGGATGTCTACAAGACTGTGAGTCAACTGCTCTATGAAGTTCTGTGTTTATATTGTAATATCTATCCTAAATCTTGGCTCTGGCATCTGCCCTAAATACAATAATACTTAAAAAGACTGAAACTAATAGAAACTAAACTAAAACTAAACATTTTCAAACAATAAAACTAAACTGAAATGAACAAACCCACTCCGAGAACTAACTGAAACTAAACTGAATTAAGAACAAAAACTAATAAGAAAATATAAAACTATAATAACTCTGGTAGTCTGCTGTGTTACCTGAATAAGCCTTAATTAGAAAGAAGATGGCACAGATGATCATTTTTAGCAGCTTTAGATGCTCATGAATTAGTGACATGTCATTATTAGTAAACATATCACTGTAACAGATATTTATCAGCTTTATAGCTGTTTTATTTTTAAAGTGGCTCAAGATTAGGTGAATATTAAGATTTAACTGTAGAAAATATGAGAAAAGGACACTTAGAAGTCTGATCTTGTCAGGTGAGCCACCTGGGAAGAGAGAGAGCTCTGATCAGGGTCAAGATGATGGATGGGTGTCTTTGTCAGTCTCTGGTTGAATATGGTTCATGTATATGAAAGTACACTGCAGAAAATGCAGGACGCAGTATTGCCAGGATGTGTGCTTAAACATGCAAGGAGTCTTTCTGTCCTCTTGTGAATGCACACCCTTATTTATATTCCCCAGATCTTTTCTAAATACATTTTCTTTGCTCATGACTCACCTGAACTTGGCATCAACATTCAAAGCCATATCTCAGCCTCATTTCCATTGTGGGAGGCGGGCTTAATCAATTATTGCTGATGGTAAACTGAGAGGGGGGATGATAGCATTTACTCTTCTCATTCAGTTATCTGTGGACATTGTAGTTGCTGAATACATCACAAAATGGCTGTTGAAATGAGGGATTAGAGTGATAAAGGGTGGTGAATGCAGCTGAGCCGTGCAGGTCACAAACACAGCCTCGGAGTGCGACACGTGAGATGCAGCTGCTGCCAACAGGCATTTATATAGATCACTGAAAAAGAAAATCAATACCACAAAAATTTTGAGAGATTAATTCTGGCAGTCATCAGATGAGCTCTGGCGATTTTTTGTTTGTTTGTTTTTGTTCATTTCCATGATACTGGAAACTCACAAGGTCATGTCATGTGGAAAATTCACAGATAGATGCTAATGGTGAAGAAAAAGAAAAGAACATTCCTATTTTTAGTCATAAAGTCATGAAGGAGATGGCATTAATCCTATTTGAGATATTATTTATTAAATTTGGTAACAAATATGATTATCAATATTTAAAATACTTATGAGAACCAGATGCATATCTAGTTAATGTTAAATATTATATAATAAAGCTAGAATTGGTTGTAACATTGTAACTTAATGTTTTCATGCACATTTGGTTATCAAGTTCAGATCCTGATATTCAGCCGAATAGAAGTTGGCAAATTTGTCTCAAATGAAACAAATCTTTATGGTGTTGGGAAAAGTAAACAATTTATGTTTATGAAATATTGTTTTTACAACAATTGAGCACAACTCATGACTCATAATCATTTAGGCATCTGGATCGCAATAAATGTGCACACCAGTGATTCCTCATGCTTGTTGTGTTCACAGATTTTACCAAATAGTCAAACACATTTCCCACAGATTTATTTTGTTATTTTCATGATAACACAATATACAGTTCTTGAGCCACCCCTCATTTCTTTATGATTTGCTTCCAAGGAGCCAGACTTTTTTGTATTCTTTTAAAGTGCTCTTGAGCAATAGTTCTCCAGGCAAGTGTTTCTTTGGACATTGGCTGCTTTTTCACTCATTTTCAGTCCAGTCCTTTTAAATTGTATCTTTAGGCACTTTGTTACTAACAGCCTGTCACAAAAACACATAATTTGTTCCCATTTCTTTAGTTGAATCTATGAAAAATTTGACAGTTTGACAGGTATAAAATAGTATTTTTGCACCAGTAAGTTGATTCCCAAAGAACTATTAACTAAAACATTTTTAACACCTGATTTTAGTTTTTACTTAGGTTAGTTATATCAGAGAACTGGGGGTGCCAGTGAGGAAAAAAAGGTGAACCAAAGCACATACTGAAAACAGTTCTTTGACTTGGGTTTAACTCGAGTTTGAGTCTCTCCCTTGCAGAAGGATAAGTGGAAGTTATTACTTCTCGTGGGAATGAGATTCTATTCCAGGACCCCCAGAAACAATTTATGTTTTTAATGGCACTTACCAAGCTAGGAGTTGTTAACAGGAGGTTCATCAAAAAACATTTTAAAGCATTTTTCTGAATCATTTTGACATTCAGTTTAACATAAAATAATTCCTTTGACATTTTGGGGAAATGCACTTGAGTCTTTAGTCTTTATGTTAAGTTCAGTTAAATGGCTGCTGGCTGTAGCTCCGTTTGTCTAGCGGACAGACACACAAGCATGTCTTCCAAAATGTCAAACTATTGCTGTAAGAGTCTGTTTATAGTTTGACTGGACCAGCAATGATGCAATCGCAGATATTGCCCACAAATCTAATCATCTCATTAAAATGCAATGTTCTGCCATGAAATGTTGGACTCTGGCATTTTTAATGTTACTTCGAGATGAACCACGCACCAAAACATCCCCCTGTGGCAACAGCACTCCTCCAGAGCAGCAGCCTACATCAGCAGGACACCATACCATAAAAACAGGAACTCAAACCAAAGGCCCAATCTCCAAACTCCCCAGATCACAATCCGATAGAGCCCAGTCCATGGAGGCCGCACCCACATCCCAGAGGACTCAAGTGATCTGCTGCCCACATCCCGCAGAGGTCCTGTGTCCATGCCCCGATGGATCACAGCTGTTCTGGTGGCACGAGGAGGACACACACAATATTAGGCCAGTGTTAGTAAAGTAGCTGATGGGTTTATGTGTTATGAGGAAGAAAAAAGTATCATTCAGTGAGGATAAGCCATGTGGAGAACCTGAATAGGTAATGAATCCTTTTTGTGGTTTATCAAGCCATTATCTTGAAGAAAAAAAAAAGAAGGCAGGATTTACCCAAAGAAAAGGTCATAGCAGAGTTCATCATTAGGATTCCCTGAGGGGGTTGTGTAACAGTAGTCCATCAAAATGTTCCACCTGCAAAGAGACAACACTGTGAGATGGGATGGAGGATAGAGATCTAACTGCACATGAGAAAGCTGCAGACTGGCGCCTTCATGTAGAGTAATAACATAACAGCAGGATTAATGTAGGCAAAGCAAAGAAAAAAAGGACTAAATCTGTAAAAATTATAGTGGGAAAGATGCTGTTGAGACAACTCCGGTTTATACAAAGTATTATCTTTGCTTCACTATATATAAGCAACATTAATCAAAGATTTATGACATGGGATATTTAGGAGAAAACAGTGAAGTAGAGACCATCTTCAAAAGCTGTTGGGGTTGTAAGTTAAATTTCTCTAATAAAGTCCACAAAATGTCAGTCAGTTTCAGTATGACTGTTTTCAATCAACTTAAAGTTTTAATCAAGACAAACTAAAATCAGACATTAAGGTAACTGTAAAGCTCACTTTTCCTGAAGGAAAACTGTTACGTTGGAAATGAGTAATATAATACTTTGGAGTAAAGCTAATAATTAAGTTACATTTTTTGAAAAAATTAAGTTGACTTACCTGAAATTTAAGTTAAAATAATTCAAACTTCTAATTTAAAGACACTTAAATTATTAAAGTGTATCTGACTTAAATCTGTTGGGTTGATCTGACTAGTCAACTTAATTTAAAAAGACTTAATTAAATCATGTGTTACCAGTTACCAGACATAATGTAATTAAGTTGTTCCAACAATTCTCTTTTTTCAGTGCACGTGATAGGATCACACCAGTGACAACACCAGTTTTTGCTGTTACATGAGCTGCGTAGTCAGGTTTGGACCACACCCGTCTATGGACTCGACTTCGAGCCTCTGTATCTTCCACGTTTATGACAGATGTATAAACTAGAGCCTGATAATATTGTTTTTTGGGGGACCAGTGCAGATTTTTAGGGAAAATATAACCCAATATCAATATATCTGCAATATTCTTTTTTAAATGTCTTTTCTGAGCCTATTTCTGAATCACCCCAAGTGTATTTTCCTGCATTATTTTCTGTTAAAAAACATTTTTACACCAGCACATGTGATAGGCCATTATCAGCCAATCAGTATCTCCACTGGGCTCTATTATAAACAACTGTGAATACTCAAAACCAGCACATCTGTGGTAGTTTAGACTATTGTAGGTGTATCCAGGACCACATTTTTGCCACACATCCCCCAAACACAGATACACACACAATACCTTTTTCCTAAGTTTGTGGTTTTCAAAGCAATAAATACTCAGGTTTTCAGAGCCAGTTTGGCTGTAGTCAAATATTTAATGAATGAAATGGACAAATCTGAAGAATTAGATATTACATTTGGTAACAGGTTTACTGCTTATAAATGTATTCACCAGCACCAAAATGTCCATATAGGCAGACATGCACATTTAAGTATCATGTAGATCTATTACGTTTTTACATTTTCCTGGATTTCATTGATGTTTAAGGAAACATTTTAAATTTAAGGCTTTAAATCTTCAGCGCTCTGGGAAAAGTGAGTGAGTGGACCTTGAGACAAGATTATTATTAACCGATCACTGATGGTTTTCTTATTCAGTGGAATAGTTCAATAGAACTAGAGAGTTAGATGAAGAGATGAAGAAATAAATGCTGCTGATGAATATTTTCTGAAGCTATAGCCAAGAAAATAAGACTTAGAAACAGCTAGCCTGTCCAAAGGTAACTTTTATTACCGCTATAGCTCACTGATGTACATGCTATTAACTGAGAAAAAAACAGTTTTTACTTTTACATTTCAGTTTGTGTACATTTGAAACAAAAACAAACAAACCAAAAAAAAAAGAGCTTTAGCTTTAGAAGTGCTCTTTAAGTGAATTTGTTAACTTTAGACAAAGCCAAGCTAGTTGTTTCCATTTCCAGGCAATGTTAGATGTTACAAGCTAAACATTGGAGATGCATAACACATATAGATATATGAGTGATATCAGCCTAGTCTTGGTATAAAAGTAGACCAGTAAATCTTGAACTATTTGTTATAAAGGTCTTTTCTTTCTTTTTTTTTCTTTTTTTTTTTTAGTTTTACAACTTTAATTTTAAAAACAGAATTTATATGCCTTCCAAAGTATATTTTAAACTTGATAATGCAAACGAAAGCTGGAAACTGAATTCAAACATACACTTGCTTGAACTCAAACCGCTGCATGATTATTCCCTTTTGATATTGTACAGGGTTTGAATGCTATAACATTTCACTCAAAAAAACAAAGGACAAACAAAACAGTGGCACTTCTATTAAGTGATAATAGTTTTTATATTTTGATTACAGAAAGAAAGAAAGAAAGGAAGGAAGAAAGAAAAAGAAAATTTGTTAAAAATATGGGTCATTTTCATTAAACACAACAGTTTCTAAACACAATTACTCTCCAAACCAAAAAAATAATAGATAAAACATTTTGAGGTATTGAAGGCAATAAATATACAACACCTTAAACGATACACATGTTGCACAAGACGCAGATGTTTATTCATTTAAAGCTTGGATTCCAAACACCTGAGGCTGCAGTCGTTGGGAGGTGGGACTTCAGCAGGAGGCGGAGCAACAGCAGGAAGAAGCTCACACTGACTCCGCCCAGGATGACCACACCCGAGATCAGAGCACTGGTCACTGGGTTCATTGGCTGGGAAAGGTCACCAGGTGCTGGTGGATGGAAAGTGGAAGAAAGGCAGAAAATGAAAACAAAGAAGCTCTCGGATGTGGTTGAGTGTTTTCCTTGCAGGAAAAAAAGTGGAATCTTTTTGTGGTTGCCATAAATAATCATTTCAAAGGGAATCTGCTGTCTTGATATTTTAAACCATTTTATGTTTTGTAACATTGCATCATGGCACTTACCGAGCTGGGAGTTGTTGACAGGAGTTTCATCTGTAAAGCAATTTTTAAAGTGCTCGTTGGATTCGTTTTTACTTGAATGGTCTTAATTTAATTTAACTTTAAATTAGCAGCTTGACATTTCAGGCTGTAGCTTCTTATTTTGAGTGGACAGATGCACTCTCAGCAGGAAAGCAAAACAGCATGTCTCCCAAAACTGTTCCTGTAAGAGTCAGTTTATCGTTCATACCACTTCTGGTGATGATTGGACCAGCAGAGAGGATGGCGTTCCCTGATGCCGCTGGCACGGAATCAAGGGTCTCCTCTTCATCCCTTTTGCGTCGCCGCCCACA
The DNA here is from genome assembly GCA_015106735.1 of Paratilapia polleni. Lineage (NCBI taxonomy): Eukaryota > Metazoa > Chordata > Actinopteri > Cichliformes > Cichlidae > Paratilapia > Paratilapia polleni. The sequence goes on along the minus strand of VUQI01049676.1, from coordinate 6,512 downwards.
AATCTGCCAATCACATCATCAGATTTCAGTCCTCAGTAAGGTGTGGAGAGACATGGGGAGTCACAAACTGAGATTTTTCACTCTTACGGGCATTAGCATGATGCAGTCATCGGCCCGGCAAAGCTTGGTGACACAGTGCAAAAACACCGTCGACATCTTCTGGTGTCTGTGTTTAACAAAACGGAAAACCTCAAAGGAAAAACGTCCCATCTGACTCTTCCCATTTTCCAAAACAGTCGTCTGGGGGTCTTTATAGCAGCTGTATGGAAACAGATACATGTGTATATATATTCAGACCCGGAAAAAGTCTAGAAGTACACTTAAGCACTCTTTAGGAAGAAGAAAAAGTGGCATTCAGTGAGGATAAGCCATGTGGAGAACCTGAATAGGTAATGACTCCCTTTTGTGGTTTATCAAGTCATTATCTTGAAGGGGGAAAAAAACCAAGATTTACCCAAAGAAAAGGTCATAGCGGAGTTCATCATTGGGATTCCCTGAGGGGGTTGTGTAACAGTAGTCCATCAAAATGTTCCACCTGCAAAGAGACAACACTGTGAGATGGGATGGAGGATAGAGATCTAACTGCACATGAGAAAGCTGCAGACTGGCGCCTTCATGTAGAATAATAACATAATGGCATAATGAATGTGGGCAAAGCAAAGAAAAGAGGACTAAATCTGTAAAAATGATAGTGGGAAAGATGCTGTGGAGGACTATATTCAAAATATCCTTTCTGCTGCAGTAATAGGTTTGTTATGGTAAAAAGTCTTCCACATCTATGACGTGAAAATTATGGAAATTCGACAGTGAATAACTGGGTTTTGTCTGGTACCGTTTATCTAAGTTTGTGGCTTTCACAGCAGCAAATACTCTGGTTTTCAGAGCCAGTCCAGCCATGGGGATAGAGAGAGGCTGATTGTATGCTGAATCCTGGAAAGGAAAAAAGTTCAAAGAAAAAGAAAAGAAATGTTGATGTTATTCACTCAAAAAAAAAAAAATGTCGTAAAATCAAAACAAATACACTGAGTCAATCTTTGCGTAACTAGTGTTATTCTGTAGCTTTGCTATTATCTGCTGGCCCAGTACAAAGATCAAAGCAACCAATGCACAAATCTATATCTTAATACTATGTAGGCTCAAAACCATTTGCTCATATGCGAGACAAATCTTTAAAAAACAGGCACAAATATACTGTCAGCATACTGTCATTTTTGTTTAAAAGAAAGGGCTAATGAATATCCTAAGAGAGCTCAGCACATTTTGGGGACTATTTTTGGTGGCAGATAAATACATGTGCTCCTCGTGTAATTACAGCAACAGGATGGTGTACTCAAAATAAATGGTCACAGAAAAATTAATGTTGGCTGGTTTTGTTGGTTTCATGGAGGTGGCTGAAAACAGTGAAAATATGAAATACTGGCAATTAAAAGACATTAAAAGATGTTATATGAACATCTAACAGAGACACTGAAAGGAGATCCAACATGATTCAAATATCTTAGATGCTTATCCAGTCATGGACCAATTCAAACAACTAGAAAAGTCCATCTTGCTTCCACATTTCATAAGCTGAAATAGAAATTCTTATATATAATAATTCTAACATTGCTTTGTACTCACATTGTACAGGATCAAGCTGAGCGTGCTCACAAAGGTGCCATTGCTGTCTTTGACAGACACAGCTGCAGAGGAGCTGTGAAGAGATGGGCCTTTTGTGAGTGTAAGATTAATAAATAACATCTTGGAAGAAGAGGTTTTGATTTAGTATCCTTATAAATCAGATGTGCTTTTATTTATATGCTTGTCTGATTTATGAAGGTCAGAGAAATGTATGGATGTGAATAATGAAATAAATGGTTTTAAAAATAATGCAAGACACAAACACACTGAGGCTTTTAAACTGGGATTTTATTTTTAAGCCCAGTTTTTGAAAAGAATAAGTAAAGCTCTTAATTAAATGAATACATTTTGAAGTGAACATTTCTGGATTAACTCAGCACAGTAACTCCTGGAAGGTCGAGGTCTCTTTTTTGGACACTGATGGATATTTTGGCAGCAACTTACGATGCCAGCTGTGAGTTATTGACCAGGTACTCCAGCGGGTAGCTGCAGCTGAATTTATACAACAAACCGGGAAGATAGCTGATTATAGTCGGTGGGTCGGGAGTGTCGATGTAGCCTGATATATTCCCAATTTGTACCAGAGACATGTTCCCATAGGCATTGGGCCCGTAGGCTGTGCTGACCTGCAGAGACAAACATCAGCCAGTCACTTTGCTTTCCCCCAAAGTCAATACACAACATGATGAAGTTGGTTATTGATTATAATAAAGCCATGTTCCAGTGTTCGGGTATTCTTTACCACCAGATTGTTGCCGCAGGCCTCCAGAGTGCTGAGGCTGATGCTAAACAGGACTGCAGTGGGGAAGGTGTTGTTGTTGATGAAGCCACGACACTGGGCTTCGCTGTGATGGCCGTTGAGGGCCAAATCTGCATCGGTGTAGCCAGAGAAGAGAACAGGACAGAAGTTGATCTTCAAGGTGATGGTCTGAACCCCGCAGTACACGCTGATGTCCCTTTCACCTGGAGGAAGACACGGGAAGGAGGTTCAGAGAGAAAAGTTAACATTATAACTGTAATAAGTTAAATTGGGGCGGCTGTGGCTCAGGAGGTAGAGCGAGTCGTCTACTAATCTGAAGGTCAGTGGTTTGATCCCTGGCTCCTCTAGTCTGCAAGCCGAAGTATCCTTGGGCAAGATACTTAACCCCACATTGCTCCCAATGCATTCATCGGAGTGTGAATGTCAGTAAGCACTTAAGTATAGATAAAAGTGCTGTATGAATGTATGTGTGACTGGGTGAATGTGGCCTGCAGTAAGCACTTTGAGTACACAAAACTGAGTAGAAAAGCACTATATAAGTACCAGTCCATTTAAATTGTGAGCAATGCTTACACATTTCCAGAGTGACTGCTCCTTGAAAATTACTTTTACAAGTCCTTAAACAGCTGGCACACACTCAAGCGTGAGCCTCAAGATTTGTGTTTGATGGGAGAAGAGATAAAAATCAAGATTTGCGGCATCAAGCTGATTTGTGTAAGGCTGAAGTTACCACTTTTTGTCAGTTGTAGAAGGTAATTAAGACTTTTTTTCACTTTTATATGTGAATTTTCACACCAATATGAAACTACTAAGTTTATCAGTCTAACATTATTTTATAGATCATGGTAGGTGATTGCCTCAAAATGTGTCCTGAAATTCTTGTTATATTAAGTCCATAAAATTGATGATAAAAATATTTGATGCATTAAATTATTTATGGGCTTCACATGGTTTTTATTCATGAACCTCTCAGCTTTTTTACAGGAGCCTTCTTAGGAAATTATGTAGAAAATACAGACCTCTATGTTTACTAGGAATAATTTTGGGGGGGAGAAACACTGATAATGACCTTTTCTTTTCTTTTCTTTTCTTTTCTTATAGTAAGTATAAGGACACAACTTTTGTTTCCTCAATAGTAACTATGTCTCTTATATGCAGATGAAGACAATAGTTAAATAAATTTTACTTAAAGCACCATCAGAAAAAGCACTGAATTATCCTTTAGCCTTTTTAATGCTCCCTGTCCACTTCCTGGTGAGTGTAATTTTAATGTTGCTGCTACTGTTGCTGGTTATATGCTTACCTTTGTTTCACACCTGTCAGCAGAAGTGTGTGGACTGTAAAGAAAATAACTGTTGTGGAGGATTCTCACCTGGAAACCTGCTGTGGTAGTTGGCATCACAGTTGTATCCATTAAACTGCGTGGAGACTGACGCGGCGTTACTCATCAGCAGGAAGATAAAGCCCATTCGTGTCATTTCAGCACCTGAAAGAGGTTTGCCCACTGTCATCTTCAGAAGGTCAGCACTGCATTAGCCGCATTCCTCAGGTATGTGTTAAAAAACAGCACTTATCTCAAAATTAGGTGTTCAAAAACAATGCTCCTTGTTTCCTGACTGCTGCACGCTCTGACCTCTATCAAAGCAATTCAGCCTTCTTTCCCCAGGTCCCCTAATCCTTCTTATCCTGCTCCCTCTGCCCCCTTTTACCTCAGCTGCTCATGATGGCCTAATGCCTCCATTACCCAGCCCCTTTAAACTGAGGTCACCCCTCGTTCCAGCTCATTTCATCCCACTCCCCTCCCTCTCCACCCCCACATCTATTATTTTTCCACACCTGTTTACCTGTCTCCCGCCTTTTCCAAAGTAATTGGCTGGAACCTCTCTTCACCTGGTTTGTGATGAGAGAAAAGTTCAGCGCTGTGGCATGCAGTTCTGGTGGCACCGAGGACCTAAACTAAACCCAGCGTCACCCTCACATGTACCCCTTGTGTGCGCACAGATGATAAAGATACCTCAACAAAAACCAGCTGCAGTGCAGAACATGGGAAACTGTTCTGATCTGAATGGACTGGACAAATCTTTTCACCATGCCAAGAAACCTGAGCGTACTCAGAGGGTTCCCACTCATCTCTCCTCAGTCTGATCTCTGTCTGTCAGATCACACAAACGGTGAGCCTCAGCAGGGGGGGGGCCCAGCTCAGGAATTAAGCTGTCATCGGCTGCTGCTGCGGCACACATTCACATCAACATAAAAGTCAACTCACGGTCTGATGCGGGGCTGTGTGTGGGTAATTGTGATGCACAAGACATAGCTTAGAGTAAAGGCATTCAGTGGTGTATACAGCTACAGCACGGTGCGTTCAGCATTGCAGAAGGTAAAAGTGGACTCTTTCGTGTGTTTTACACCTTGTTTCTCTGCCTCGAGATAACCCGCTCACTTTTGACTTTACTGCAGTCCATCTAACAAAACATTAATATGTTGCACTTGCAGCAGAACAAAAAACTTCGACTTCTGAAGTTTATACGTTCCTTGACCTTTAAACTGACCTATTCAAATTTAAACAGATGTAAAAAGTGGTGTTAAAAGTCTTCTGTGGTGTTGTTGAACTCAGTCCAAGCCTGTGGGTGTTTACTGAAAACATACATCTGTACAAATAGGTCACAAATATGGAGATTCAACTTAAAATACAAGCAAGCATAATTTTCTGTAATAGCTGTAAATAGAGCATTTGTTAGGGCATGTTTAAATTGATGGATTTGATATTTTAGTGGACATTTGGAGCAGCAGATCTGCACATGTTCACTGTAATCGCGGATTATTTCAGTCTGCAAAAATACAGCTAGATCCATAATTTGTTGGACAAAGACAAAGGTTTTGTAGTTTTGTGTCTGTACACCAGCACAGTGGATTTTATATAAAACAATCAATATGTGACTTAATATGTGACTGAATACAGACTTTCAGCTTTACTTCAAGGGCTTTAACAAAAGTATTGTATGAACTGTTTAGGAATTATAGCCATTTTTATACACAGTCCCACATTTTCAGAGGCTCAAAATGAATTGGACAATTGACTGACAAGCAGGTCCATGGCCAGGTGAGGCCTGTTCCCTTGTTATTTCATGACAAATGAAGCAGGCATAATATCTGAAGTTGATTCAAAGTGTTGAATTTACATTTTATAGCTTTTTACTGTAATGTTAAATACGAGGTGAGGGAGGTCATCATTACACTGAATAAACAAAATAAACCTATCAGAGAGACAGCAAAAACTTTAGGAGTGGCAAAATCAACAATCTGGTACATTCTTAAGAAGAAGGAATACACTGGCCAGCTCAGCAACACCAAAAGGACTGAAAGACCACAGAAGACAACTAAAGTGACAGAATTATTTCCATGGTTAAGAAAGACAACTTCACAACATCTAACCAAGTCAAGAACACTCTTGAGGGGGTAGGTGTATCGTTATCAAAGTATACAATCAAGAGACGCCTTCATGAATGGAAATACAGAGAGTTTACAACAAGGTGCAAACCACTGGTTAGAACAAGAAGTCCAGATTAGACTTTGCAGAAAACATCTGAAAGAGCCTGCACAGTTCTGGAAAAAAATTCTTTGGACAGATAGAACCAAGGTGAACTTGTACCAGAATGATGGGAAGAGAAAAGTATGGAGAAGGAGAGAAATAGTTGTGGCATGGGCATGTATGGCTGCCAGTGGAACCGGGTCATCAGTGATGTAGCTGCTGATAGTGTCATGGTTTTGAGTTATATTCTATATTCTATTTAGTTTAGAGGATGGTTTTGTGTTTTGTATTCTATTTAGTTTAGAGGATGGTTTTGTATTCTGTTCTCCAGCCTCCCGTGTTCCCCGTGTCTGTTCATTCCGTGGTTTCTGTTCAGTTATAATTTCAGTGTTCTCCTGCTTCTGTCTCCCCTGAGTTAAGTTTACTTCTTCTCTGTTTAGTTGGGTCTGGTTTCCTGTTTTATTTTGACGGTCTCGTGTCTCTTGTACTTTGTATTTAGTTTTTCTTCCTTTGTCTCGTCAGTGCTGATTTTCACCTGTGTCTTATCCTCCCTGATGTGTGCCCAGCTGTTCCCTGTTCCCCTCGTTACCTCCCTTGTATATT
>VUQI01049675.1:0-25205 GCA_015106735.1 Paratilapia polleni | reverse complement strand
GGGTAGAAGATGGTTGTTCCCACGGCTTCCTTTTTCCCCACTTCCTGTTTTGTATCGTTCATTGCTTTTGTTTCCGTCTCCTGCTGTCTTCCCGATTCACTGAATGTTTCCACCTGTGTCTTGTCTCCTGTCTGAGTTCCCTCTTTGTGATTGTCTGCCCTGACTTAATTGTCTCCACCTGTGCCCTGTTTCCACCTGTTCTACAATCAGCACTCGGTGTTTCTTGCTGTTACCTTTATCAGACTGTCTTTGGTTTTTGCATCAGCTAAACCCAGAAAATGTTTGAATCGAAAGTTCAAAGAATGCTTGAAGGATGTTTCTCATTAAATTAATGTTCCAGTAAGATTAACGCTCTGAGGTCTAAGTCATTATCTCTGATGACCTGAAACTTAACTCTAACCCTTGGTAATCAGAATGTAATTTTTTACTATATGTACTCCATATATTTAATTCAATTCAATTCAGTTTTATTTATATAGCGCCAAATCACAATAAACCTTACTCCATATTATCCCAATAGAGCACTTCGCTCTCAGACTGCAGGCTTACTTGTGGTTCATAGAGTTTCTATGAACCACAGAATGGGAGGCAGAGCTTTCAGCATTCAAACCCCTCTCCTGTGGAACCAGCTCCCAGTTTGGATTCAGGAGACAGACACCCTCTCTACTTTTAAGATTAGGCTTAAAACTTTCCTTGACAAAGTTTATAGTTAGGGTTGGATCAGGTGACCCTGATCGAACCCTAACTATAAACTTAGTTATGCTGCTATAAGCTCAGGCTGCTGGAGGCCTCCCATGTTGCACTGAGCATTTCTTTCTCACTCACCTCTCTTCACTCTTCATGTGTTTATACACCACTATTGCATTTTAATCATTAGTAATTACTAAACTCTGCCTCTCTCTCCCACAATGTGTCTTTTGTCCTGTCTCCCTCTGCTCTCTTCTGTTTCCCCTCACCCCCAACCGGTCACAGCAGATGGTTGCCCCTCCATGAGCCTGGTTCTGCTGGAGGTTTCTCCTGCTAAAAAGGAGTTTTTCCTTCCCACTGTCGCCAAGTGCTTGCTCATTGGAGGTCATCAGGTTGTTGGGGTTTCTGTCTAATATTGTAGGGTCTGTAGCCTACAACATAAAGCACCTTGAGGCGACTGTTGTTGTGAACTGGCGCTATATAAATAAAACTGAATTGAACCGAACTGAAAATTGAACACCCCAAACTCTCGGCAATCAGGGACTAAAGAAAATAATCATTCTGACACACTCAAAAACTATGTAGATTTTTCCAAAACAGTCCATTTTGTCTTTCTCTAAAATTTAAGAGTTAGTGTAGGGTTACCACCAATAATGACTTAGACCTCAGAGGGTTATAAAAGTTTAATACAAGAGACATCTGATCAGAAACAGTTTTCAGAATCTTGCAGAGTATCCTTTAACACTATTACCATATAACACTGTGGGGATGTTTTATGAAAGAACAGTTTATAATCTGAGGGCTATACTATGAAGCAAGGTCAACATAGCCAGGCTTTTTTTGTGTTATCTGGCTCAAAGAAAAAAAACCCTAAAACCCCAGTCAGATATCATGAACGTGGTTATCAACTTTCTTTGTTAACTCAGGCTTTCTGCCTCAGGCTCTGTGCACGCTCACATAGAAGGGGCATTTGACGAGTCATTTTCTTCCTCACAAAAACAAATCCACTGAGTACCACCAACTCCAATCTTTAATAGAGGAACGATAGACCTATAAAGATTAGAAAAAAGTATACCAGCAAATTGCAACACTGGTGCTGCAGATAAAAGACACATTTTCAGAATGTTGATTGAAAATGTTTTCATTGTTACCACTCTGTTTGCTAAAATATGGCGTTCCACAGGGTGTTGTTCTTGGGTCTCTACCATTTATGTTATTACTTGTTCGTGTTTTGAAAAACAAAATATACATTTTCATTTCTAAGCCAGTTGAAACAATTATATCTCTCCTTTGACACCAACCAACTGCACACATTCCATATTTGCACTGCAGTTATTAATAACTGGATGGATATGAATTTTCTTCAGTTAATAATCTCAAATTTTCTGATTTTAAAATCCAGACCTATCTCAGAATTCCCATTCCTCTTGTCTTAGTCATTTTGGTACTCTATCTAACGTTACAAATTCTTGTAGATTCTTGTTATTCTCCTGTAAAGTTGGACATTTTTAAATGGGCATCTATGGGAAATGACTCACTTTTGGAGCCAGCCTCTAGTGGAGATTACAGGAACTGCAGCTTTTGACACAAGCACTTTAGGTTTCAAAGTTTTTTGTTTTCTATACATATTTCAAAAACATTAAAATCATCTGATCATGCCTTCAGCAGCTTTTGGAGCCACCCCTCAACATGTTTTATTTTCTTCATGATTTTTGTGGTTATTGTACTTGAGAAAGATAGCAAAAAGGAATTATGATGTCGTAAAATGATTCTCAGAGAGTTTTCCCTTCTCTCTAGCCTGAACGACTCCTGTGGGAATCCCTCACCTTGAAATACTCTCAGCAGTCTCGATAACCTCATGACTCAAGTTAAACTGAAAACACTTCCTGCAATTATAAAATAAGATATCTGTCCTCCTTGTGCTGCATTTTCTAAAAAAGATGAACCTAAATAAAAAGAAAAGAGCTGAAGGTTGAGGGCTGTGTTTTCTTCTCTGAATTGGACACGTGCTGTATTACCGTTTTATTTATCCCATGTTTTTTCCCCTCCATCTTCCACCTCCATATCACTTTTGGGAGTCACACCCTTGTGTCTGCTGCAATTTAAAACTGTTCAGCAGAGGTGATTCATCAGCTGAGTGCCTCGGTGAGGTTGCACAGCCGCTGATATTTCAATCTGCTGTGAGCGCTGATATGGAAGAGAGGCTTTGTTTACTCCCCACGCTTCCTGCCTGTCCGACACAGCCATCAAAGAGAAGCGATATACACTCAGACCTCAACCTCTGCACCTACAACAATACACATAACACTCACTCTATTTTTATCTGCTCTTCCTTTTGTGTTTTAATGGCTCTCATTCGAACTAAAATCTGAAATAAAGCTGATCTCCGAGAACTAAAGAGGAACAATAACGTGCAAAGGAGAAATATAAAAGCAGTGGAGGACGCAACATAATTAAACCACTTTAAAAAGAGATGTTTCGGCATAATACAAGCTAATTGGTGCTTTTATCTGCAAAGCTGTTACAACCTTAAAGAGACGACTTGAGTGTGCTGTCAAAGCAGAGTGAATGAAAGGGCTTCACAGAGTGAGGAAAACAAAGCAGGTCATTGGTTATTTCAGCATTTTCTACCTCTGCCGATATGGTTTGGTAACCCCACATACCTTCCACTTACATAAAAGGATTTTAAGTCATTTACTGTAAATTAAAACCTTACGATTAACAGTAACAAACACATTTTACCAAATTTTTAAAACCGTATCAATTTCACAGCCACGTGCTTGTGGTTATTGCATAAAGCTTAGACACATGCCGTGACTCGAGCATTTTTATGGGTGTTTTTCACTCCCAGAAGTAGTTCTGATTCTCAAAAAACTTAAAACTAAACTCAGCAGGCCTGATAAATAAAAGGATTTCACAGAGAAATTTGATCTTAACTTGTGCGTACAAACAAGTAAACTTTGGTTATTCATTCATTTATTCATTCAGAATCGGCATACACATTACTGAGCTGTAGGGCATGAAACAGCAATAAGACCTGACTATCACATGTTAATATTCCAACAAAGTTAAAGTGGACCTAGCTAGCACTCTTCTATATACTTATAGTGTCACAATGGGGGACTTTCATAGTAAAAATAGCCAAAGTTTCAAATAATGAGGAGAGTGTATGTGCAAGGCTTCAGACTGATCTAAACACTGTTTCAGACAGTTTTTTCTACTTCTGGCTCCGTATGATGTCACAGAAAGGGTATATCGCTAATATGGTCACTTCAGGTACAGATGCCCTACTCACCTGCTCTTCAAACGTTCTATCCATGGGAGTCAGCCAATCAGAAGAAAGCTGGCTTCCAGGGGGAGGAGCTAAACAGCTTGTTTCATGGCAGAGGAAAGACTGAGGGGCTGCACCAAGGCCCAGTATAAGATAAATAAGAATTCCTTTGAACTGTCAATCATACAAAGCAACTCTAGTAATTTTTAAGACAGGGCTAGGTGATTCAATGAATTTTAATTTCAATTACAGTTTTGGCTTCCCACAATTATGAAAGCGATTACTTTGTTGTGTTCAGCTCTTTTTTCCCTGTTATAATTCAAGCACTCCTCTTTACTTTACCACAGTGCATTCTCTCCCTAAGCTCAGACTCGCAATTTTTATAACTACATGAAAGTTTCAGTCACATGCTCATGGTTACTGCAGCCTAAAAAAGATGAAGTGTGTCAAGCATTTTTAGTTTTTCACTGAAGAAGTTCTGATTCTCAACAAGCTGAAGACTTTCAAAACCTCCACCAACTTTTGGAAATCTCAAAGGTGATCCAAAGTCAATTCTTCTTAGCTAAAAAGTTATGAACACCTAATTATGTTGTGATTAAAAGCTTTTATATCTGGTCATTGCTGATCCTTCACAGTTGCAAACAGCTCTAAATTCTTGAAAGTTTTAAGGAGTTGGATTGGTGAGAACAAGAAAAGCTTTCAGAACAAACTATACATGGAGAATGATTTTAAAATATGATTTCATATTTATAGTCAACGTATACACAAAATTTGTAGAAGAAACAAATCAAATGTGTTTTACTTATGAAAATGGTCAGCAGCCCAAGTAAGAATATCAAGCCTTCACTTATCTTGTCCTTTTCAGCACCTGAAGGCTGACACTTTCCAGGCATTTCAGAGATTTTTTGTCTTCAGAAGCTGGAAAATGTTCTTGGAAAACTGCAAGTTGAGGCAGCTGAGGTATGTGAAAATCCCCCGTCAGTTTAAACCACTTTAACTGACCTCTAACTGGACATATTTTAAATACTTTGCCATTCAGCGATCATATTATTTGATATGAACAACACAGAACAAATTCCTCATCATCTTCAGCACTTTCAGGTTCTTCTTCATCAACCCTTCCAATATAAAGAAAATGCTCTTCTTCATTAAAACCTTACACCCATCATGTTACTGTGACAATAAACCAATCAGTTACATTTCTCTGTCACTGTGTCTGATTTTAGGCATCGCAACAATGAGACACCACTGCCACCATCAGGTCAAACTGGAAATTACAATTCTCATCCAACGCAATTGTTTTTTCTCTGAAAGCCAAAAACAAAGGCTACAGGGATCTTTTCTGTGCCACTTGTTCGTCTGTTTGTTCTTTTGAGAAAAACAAACTTTCAAAGTCCATGCATGTGAAGAAATAGGTCGCAATGCTAAAGAAAGTGTAAATCTGGCTATTGCTTGTTGATAAATGTGTGTTGCAAGCAACATCGTGGGAGCCACAGAATGCCTTCAAAACATAAATGTAGAAAGCTTTTGAAAACTGCACAAGTGGATTTTTATACTCTAAAATCTGGTCTGGCTTTTGAAAATGGACAGCAGTATGTATGACTACAAATTAAAAAAAACAAAACAAACAAAAAAAAACCTCCTCAAATATCCTGCTAATATGGAAAATTCTTCTCAAGTTTCACCTCAACATGTATATACAGATTTAAGTTTTCCAGGTTCAGGTTGATCTGTATCTGGCCTTTGAACATATGAGGATTCAGTGTTTGTGCTTCAGCAGGTCACGATGTCTCCTCTGAAAGCAGCACGTTTGTCGTCACTTTTCACTCTGTGCAAAATCCCACATGATCACCGGAGCCACGTGCTGTGGGTGTCTGATACAAATCTTAAGACCTTTTTCCTGGAAATGAGCTGTTTTTCCTGCTGGTGTCCTTTAAAAGTCTGCAGTACTCGTGTTTCTCAAAGGTCACTGAGAAAACGTGGATGAAAGGACTGAAATGAAACTGTGACCACGAGGTGAACATTTTCTGATTTTATATGTCTGGTTTTAGATGCACATTTTATGCTTTTTATTTGATCTTACCTTTTGTATAAGTAAGTAAACTTTGGGCAGAATTGATCAGCATAAAGTTAGGGGTGAGCTGTAGGGCATGAAACAGCAATAAACATCTCAATCAGATATGAATATTCCAACAGAGTTAAAAGGGGCTTATTCTGCTTTTCCTTATTTCCTGTCATATATAAAATGACCCAGTGGTGGATGCCCATATTAAACATGGCCAAAGTTTCAAATAATGAAGTCAGTGTATGTACAAGTAATCAATGTGAGCCAAAAGCTCAGGCTGCAGACTGACCTACTCTCAGATCTATATCATGTCATAGAGAGGGGTTATCCCTAATAGACCTTCTTCTTATCAAGAGCAGCCAATCAGCAGAAAGTTTCAAGGGGGAGGAGCTAAAACAGCTCGTTTCAAACAGAAGATGAACTGTGGGGCTGCTCCAAAGCCCAGTAGAAGATAAAAAAAAGGATTATTTAGAACTGAGAATCAAGCTGAGTAATAAAGTGCAAGAATAAAAATATGAAGCTGGAAATTAGCATAATGGGTCCACTTTAAGATCCAGTAGATGAATAGTAGCTGCAGGTTTATATTTGCTTTTTGTTTTTAGGAGACGTACCTGCAATCATACTTGCTCAGCATGACATTGTCTCTAACTCTGGATAACAACTCACAGCAACTGACATCCTTTTTTGTCTTGAACACAGTGTGATATATTTGGGCCCAGGGACACTGCCACAGCTATTTAAAGTTTGTTTTGAACTATTTCTGATTTATTATGTAACTACTGTGCATTTCAGTATAATTTTGGATCATGACCTACTTTGTTTCTGCTGTTGCTACTTTAGAGAATATAGATCCAGGTTAGTTTGCTGGGTGTTTTCATATTTCATCTGCATTCTATGCCAGGAACTCCAGTTCATCATTCACACATGTGTAATTTAAAAACAAAACAAACCAAACAAAAAACAAAAAAAAAATCTCGATTATTAAAAAGACATCTGACTATAGCCATTTTCAAAAGAGAGCAGGAGACAAATGTAAGACGTGATACAGGAAGCTGTGATTTAACATCTGCCCACCTGTCAAAGCAGAGCAGGGAGATGGAGACAGTGAAGCCTGGATCTCTGACCAATTGAACCAGCCGTGCTAGACCTTCAGCAGCCAGGCAGCGTAGCAGAGGACTGGTGCTCTCCAGCGCCCCCGACAGAAGAGACAACGCTGGGGGACGGATCTCTTCAGGCCCCAGAGAGCCCCGAATGGTGCCCTGGTGCTGAGGAGAAACACTTGAAGAGTTAAGTTATTGTTATTTCTTGATAAAATAATGAATCAGAGATGTTTATGTTTTTTTACACTGTAGCAGAGTTCTACTTAAAACAAACATTTGTCATGCACAAAAACTTTTTTTTTTACTGTGTGTACATCTTGGTGCTGTTAAATGTGCTCTGGGCAATGTTTTTCATGCATTATATACTTTCTACTGACAAATTCTACATTGATGCAAATGTAACATAAAGCAGAACGTCAGTGACAGAGCAGCTCGTCCGGCTCACGATCCATTAGAGTTCACAAGTCATTGTAATGTGTGTAGTATAGGTAGTACAGAAATAAAATTAGACATTTCGTTGTCAAATTCATCTTGTTTCACTAAAATCTGACCTATACTGAAGGAGGAGTAGCGATTCTTGTGAAATGTGAACGGATGGACGGTCACCTCACCATCACTTAAGCTCATTGGTTCTTTGGCCTGATGAGCTAAAAATTAGACTTCCAGTACAGTCCAGCAGGAGAGTGACAGCCAGTACAGTGACTTCTATGTGAAGGACTCAGAATAAACTTTTGGAGAGGTGACACTGTGATGCTTATGCTTGCTCCTGAGGGCCTCACCTCAATATCCCTCTTCTGCTTCCAGCATCAAGAGCGAGCAACACTAGTCAAAGGTAGCTTCAAAACGGACTGCACTAATCATTAATATTTACAAACGAGCAGCTCCCAGCACAACACAGAACACAAATTGCAGCAATCTTACATAGCAAAGCACTGTCTTGAATTTATAAGGTTGGCTTTTTATCCAACACCTCAGGGGAAATCCTAGTTTGATAGACAGCCAAAATACTTACTTACTGTGTAAGTCTAGTCATCAGTAAATTATGTAATATGTAATGACACAAAGCAAAAATGTATATTAAACCTTTGCATTCTACAGTAATAGCCAACACAGGGACATTTAGCCTGCTAGCTGCACAACATGCATCTGCCATTGGTTATCCAGTTTGTTGTCAACATACTCATAACTGTACGCTGATCTCTCAGTTGTTATACAACATACATGACAAGCAGTACAATAGTGGAGCATAATAGTGCAGTCTAGTGTATGTGTCATCAGTGTTATGGCAAATGCAAGTTTGAACACTGAGAGCAAGCATGAGCATGAGCAATGATGGCAGCGGTTCACTTAAACATCAGGGGTGTCATTAATAACAAGATTCTGGAAGTTACAAAGCACCTTCGGACAGATGCAGTACCTTGAGCAGACTGCAGAGGGCAGCACAAAGGTGTGTCTGGACAGTCTGTTGGCGTTGACCCTTCAGCTGGTTTACCGTTTCCACAAACTGCTCCAGTATCTTCACCCTGACAGACACATAGACATGACTTGTTACTCCACAGGCCAGGTTTAGAAAACGTATTAATCTGGCAGAACTGCACCAAACTGTATTCCTGACTGACAGCGACCAACTTGAACCTCTAAAGAATTCAAACTGGCTGGAATGTTAAGAAGAAAAGGCTTCAAGGGTTAAGCAATTGTAGTATGTAAGTGAATCTCTGTTGTTTGGAGTTTACTTACTGTTTGTACTCTTAGATATCATAATATTTACTCATACATTCCTAAAGCTATCTCCATCTGCTTTACCTAAAATCTTTACTGCTACCAGATGAGGCATATTATTGGGAAGCATCTATTACAGAGGTGTTTGTCACTGAGTTAGTGGTGCTTTGAATGTCAAGATTTTCTACAAAAAAAAACAACAAAAAAAAAACAAAAAACATAGGATTGTAAAATGTGCAGCAGTGCTGCCTTATTTAAAGATATCTAGCATGTACAAAGGTTGTAGGTGGTCACAGCACAATTTAAAAACTGGTTTATTATTCAAGAACTAGTATTGCTGCTCAAAACATCATTACTGTGGTTTGATATTACAGCGACAACATGAAGTATGAAATAAACAGCTTAAAAAAAAACAAACAAAAAAAAAAACAAGGAAAACTCCCTTCTCATGTCAGTCTGTGCTGGCTACCATGTCAGCAGATCACTTACCTCTGAGCAGAGATTATGTGAGGGTAGACTGCTCCAAAGAGATGGACAGCAGCAGTGGTCAGAGCCACAAGGGGAGGAAGAGGAACGGGAGCTTCGTGGCTCCTCTCACACAGACTGAAGGGGTCGTTGTCCAGAGAGCCTCCTCCCACACTGCTGCTGTGGAGCTGCAACATAAACAAACAGAAAAACACCCTCTCTGATTCTAATCCCTCAGTCCTGTCGAGTTATTTGCACTTTGAGGTGTCAGTACTGAGTGCTGGACAGAACATCACCTGTTCCTCGATGTATCTGTGATCCGTGTCGTGGAGGGCGGGGCCGACCAGTGGCAGGTCGTCATGATGACAGAGGGATGGCAGCAAGGTGAGCTCTGAACATGTCTGGTTTAGGTTGTCCTGACCAGACAGATCAGACACCAGCTGGTTCATCACCAGACCAAAACTCTCTGTAGGAGGAGGAGAAAACTACCTCACATCAGCTACTGCTGCAATCTTTGTTATCTATCATTGTCTGTAGGTGCTATTAGCTGGTGATGACTTAAACTAAAGAAAACATTTGGGCAATTAAAATGCAAATCACATGCTATACATTCATCTGCATGCAAAATAGTGTGTCTAATTTCAGGCTGGGAAAGTTTTAGTGTCATATATTCAAGAAGCCAACAGCTACTTCCTGCTGTTCTAATTACTCAATTATTATGATGGACCAAGGCACCAGATTCTCAAAGTTTCTACTGCAGGGATGGAACACCATTCTTCCAAAGATATTCTTTCACCTAGGGCCTGATTTACTAAGTGGCAGAGCGCTGCGCAAAGTGGAAAGCTCTGTGGGTGATCTACTAACAATGTGCTGATTTATAAAGATGTAAGCAGCCAGCTCATTTGAATAATGACCGGAATTCACCTAAGAGCACAGTAAATTAGTGGGTCAAAAACAAGCAGACCCAATGAGAGAAAGTAATATACCAACAAAAATAATACAGTGTAAGCACAGTATTTAGATGTGTTTCTCAGATAGAGGTTAGGGTAAATAAGAGGCCACAAAAGAAGAATCAATATGTTTTTGACATAAAGGCAAACTCTTGTTTGAAATTGTTGGGAACTGGGTGAAGTCCTGAGGACTGAGACTCAGGTAGAGTACAGGATTTATCTAGTTGGGAGCTGCGTTACTACAAACTATTCCACTGTATAAACCTGAAATCTGTGTGAAATGACTGACCTGTATGATGTGCAGAGGAACATAGAACATTATTCACTGTCAAAGTTTTTATGTCAACTTAATACTTTGAAGTTAAGGAAGTAAATCAATTTCTCTGTTTTCCTAATTTCACAGATAAAAATATGAATCTGCTGATTGAAATAATATATTTGTAGTTGCCATATCTGGAAAAAAAACAAACACAAGAATTGAGAGTAAAATGAAAAAGAAAAATGAGAAAGAAAAAATTAAAGAAAGAGAGGGTAATATAGGGATGCAAAAAAGAAAAGAAAATGGTGACAATGAAAATAGGGAAGGGCCAGAAAAACAAAGGACTTTAATCAAAAGAAAATAAAAACAATGGAAGAAAGGAGAGGCAAAGAGAAGATAGTGAGGAAAAGATCAAAATAAGTCAGAGGAAAGGAACAGAAGAAAGAAAACAAGGGTAAAACTGAGTGTCAGAGGTGTTACCTTGGTAGGTGTGTGGAGGCAGCAGAGCGAGCAGCTCATATACTCTCAGTCTGTAGACGATCGACGAACACCGAACTGAACTGCCGTAAGAGCTGAAGAGAGCAGGCAACCTGAAGACACAAATACAAATAAATGCATACTATAAACATATAAGTGAAAATAATGTTTAAATTTTGGTTGATTTTTTCCCCCAACAAATCACCAATATTTTTCAGCCTTTCAACACTTTCTGACTTCTCTACTGTTTGTGGCTTCCAGCTATATCCCACTGGTTACTACTTAAATTGTAAATTGCAAAAGAAGATTTATTTAAAAACCCACTTGATAGCGTGGGTCAGTGACCTTGACAAAACTCCATAAAATGTGAACTTCACTGGGAAGTTGTGAGCTCTGTCATTTTAGAACAATCCAGAAATCTAAATGTCTGAAAAACATTTTTTAATTAAGCTTGCTGGGGTCTGAGCACCCAACACAACTTGGAATCGCACACATTTCCAAGCAAGCAGAATGAGAGCCTCAGTGCATTTTATAGGAAACAGTTCTAGTACTGCAAGTTTATTTTAAAAAGTAAGTCTGGTGGAATCTTCCAAGATACCTTATTTTTAAAGACACAGTCTAGGAAAGTTTCTGTGTGAACAATACTGAAGAGGTAAATCTTTAAAAATAAGTAGTTCAAAAGGGGCCTAATACCTGGGAGAGGCTCGCAGCAATTTACATACATTGTATCTAAAAATAGAGCATTCAGTGTCAGACTCAGTTTGCACAGGGGATTTGATGACATGCAGATAAATATGCAAGTCAAGTCCACAAAAACTGTGTCACTGTTCAAATACTTATGGACTTGACTGTACAATAGCAGTGTATCACAGAGTACCAATCAGGGACTGACTTGGTAAGCAGGGCCACAGCACAGGCCAATGGTGTGAGCAGACGGCTGATGATGTCCTCGGTGACGAGCTCCCTGCAGTGCAGCAGCAGGTTCTTCATTGCTGTTCAGACAGACAGTTGAGAGAAATTTAAACCATCTTTCTTAATTTACACACAGACTTGTGTTAGGCAGTGAGCGTACTGACCGCTGAGTGCCCCAGCACGTCCCTCGAGTGTAACCTGCCACGTGAAGTAGTCCCCACGTCGCAGTTCCATCTCCTGCTCTCGGAGCGAAGCAGGAAACACACAGCGCCACAGGAGGAGGAGATGGGATAGATGATGCTCCACTACAGCTGGGCCTGAAAACACAGAGGAATACACAAGGCAGTTAGGTGAATAACTGACTGACAGCTTCTTTCTTTTTGGGTTCTGGCTTTAATTACGCACCAACACCAACAAATTCTTATCAAGCCTTTCATCCCTCACAATTATTTTTTCAGTCATAAAACATGCAGGAAATCATAGCAGCTTGTCACTTACAGCCAGCACTCACCATTGGTTTAGCTTCAGAGCTATGCACACGTTATGTTTGAGAAGAAGAGATTTTATTGTGGCACTAGATGAAATGATTAATCATATGGACCATGAATTTCTATGAAAACAGTAAACCCATCAAATAGTAAGGTATTTCACTCTGTCCCTTAAGAAGCTGCTGTCCTTAGAGGCCTGCTTCTACCTATCTCAACATAAATGTGAAGATGTTTGCAGATGTTCACCACTGTGTTCTTTGTTATGGTGCCAATAACATTTACAGCAGTTTTACCCAGAGTGATGAGAGAGGAGACAAGCAGCCAGCCAGCCTGAGTCCTCTGGAGAGAAATCCGACTGTTCTGAGAGGCTGAACGGAGGAGGTCTTCAGCCAGACCCAGCACAATCTACACACATACACACAGAAATACACTACATAAATAATAACAAAGTGGAGCTATGAAACAAACACAGAGACACAAACAGGAATTCAGTAATAAAAGAAGGAGCCATGAGGCTATGAAAATAATGAATAAAAACTTAAAATCATTCAAAAAACTGGCTACGCAATTATCAAGATGAGACAAATTAAGAGCATGTATGACCAAATGTTCTGTGTAGCATTATGATGGCCAATGTACATACCTTGCCCTTGGTGTGTGGAATTCCAAGGGGGCAGTGCTGCACTGCTGCCACCAGGGCGGCGATAGCAGCTCCATACCCAGCCACAGCTTCGGGTGAGGACTTCAGCGCCACCAGACGCTCGATGCAACGGTCCAGCAGGAGAGAGCAGTGAGAAGGCATAGCCATGGCAACACAGCGCAGGCACCAGGCAGCGGCCAGTCTGGCCGAGGCAGCTGGGTGGAGGAGGACAGAGATCACCGTGTCCAGGAGGGCTGCATGCGTGAGAGTGATACAGAACGTCAAGAAAACTCTGAGCTTTTGAATGGCTGCAAGTGCACCTCTGTGAATACATTCATAAACGTTGGTTCTCCACAGCAAATATTTTATTTGCCAACTACTCTGTCACAAATCAGCTGCCTCTGCAGCGAGTTGGATGTGCTCCAACTCCACTGTCTTGGACTGTGACGGTATAATGGTTCTTCACTGCAGCCTTGGTGGGCTTGGGGTAGGGTTGCATGAACCAATTCTCCACCTGCTGCAGGTTGTGTTTACAGTGGCCAACCAGACCAGAAAGAGCACCACTGCCGCCAGTAGTCCAAGATGGTGGAGTTAGAGCCC
Organism: Paratilapia polleni; assembly: GCA_015106735.1. Classification (NCBI taxonomy): domain Eukaryota; kingdom Metazoa; phylum Chordata; class Actinopteri; order Cichliformes; family Cichlidae; genus Paratilapia; species Paratilapia polleni. The sequence goes on along the minus strand of VUQI01049675.1, from coordinate 11,572 downwards.
ATCTTACTGCAGAACAGGAGACTCTATGGAAGCAGCTGAACAGGCAACAGCAGCATGGCCACCAAGCCAGCCAGTAGGAAAAAATAGTCAGGAAGGGGTGGGCCTAGCTGGTTAACAGAACTTTCCAAAATAATAAAAATATATAAGTTAAAAAAAGGATAAATTAAGTAGTCAAATATACATGGGTGGCCATTACTATACCTGGAAAGCCAGCTTAAGTAAAGTCTGTGTGTGGAAAATGATGCATATTATGTGATGCAGAGAAAGAACAATCTACAGTCTGATTACAATCTAGAAGTCACAGGTGCTGAATGTGGAGCTTGGACATTTACTTCATTATTGTGCATTATCATTACAGTCTGACTGCTTGTACAGACAGCAGCTCTCCTCCGTCACACAGACTGATTTTCTCTTACTTTCTCTCATCTTTTCATCGGTCAGCATGTTACTCCTCAACATCTCCCTGCTTGATCTCTCAATAGTTTTGAATTCACTGACACAGACTGAATGCCATTATGACCAGTGAGAGTTTTGTGAAAAATACAAAGCTATATCTCTGGTCAACAAGCATGTGAGGATCAGCTTAGCTCAGAGTGATGTCAATTTCATTAACATGCTCTCCAATTTCTGTGACTGATCAGAAACTGCACTACAATGTACCAGCTACATATGTGTCCTTTAAGTGGACTACAAAGACTTGAAAAAAATCAGTGCAAGTGTTTTCCATAGCCACCCCCACCTAAGGGCCAAAGAATGCAATACTTAAATGAGTGTCCTCAGCGCTACAGATGGAGGTGTGTGCATCTTAGACCTGTGGTACTGTCGGTGAGGAGGGGGGCCGCAGTGGATCCCAGTCCCCGAACCAGTGCTCCCAGTTCCAGCAGGCAGCAGACCAATATGTGCTGACTGGCTGAGACATCTGCAGGTGAGACTCTGGTCTCCACATTCCCGGCAGTCAGAGCAGCATCTAAACACACATCATCAAAAATATGCATGCATGCAATAAATGCCACTTGCACTAACACTAAAATAAATAAAATGGAATAAAATAATCATATTGGAATTCAACAAACAGCTACATAAGCCAGTTAAACCAACCATCATGACATCATTTCTTTTTTCTCGTATTTGGACAAATTTCACTAAATATAACAAAATCAGACAAAGTGGAGAAATGCCCGGTGGCCCCAACCCCAGGTTCACTTCGTTTAATTATTTATCTACATAATTCAATTGCAAACTAGTTAAAAAATTCTACCAAAGTACAATATTCACACTAGAACAGGTACACCATCCTCAAACTAGTGGCCCCAATCTTATAGAGGGACAACACAGTTTGAGCTCATCTTACAGCTGCTCTTTTTTCTGTCTGCCAAGCAATAACCACAGGAAATTTACAAGTTAAAACTATTTCAGCTTTGGTGTTGTATTATGAAAGCCTGTCAGCTGAGATTCTCCCATAAACTGGATTCTCCCATAAACTGGATTCTCCCGACGCCCCCAACAATCAGAAATGGAGGACAATCTGACTGTTGCTGTTTATGGGCAGCTAGAGTTGTATGATTCAACTCTGCTTTTCTACAGAGATAGAACAAAAAAAATAAGAGGACTTGGAGAGGAGTAAGCAAAATTTTAAGATTGTTAAGTTTGTAAGAGTGTTACTGTTACTTTGTTCTAGCTATTGGTTCTAATCTGGAATGAAGTTGTTCTCAGATTGGTTTTTAGAAGTGAGTATATGTTTGTTGGTCCCAAAACACTCTAGCAGCTGTATTCATGCAAATAACGCAACGTGAGCTTTGCTTCACATTTGGCCTAAATGCACCACAATCATTTTCACTATCAAAATGAAAAATATGACAATTTTCTTAATATTTGCTCGATTTTTCAGCATATAAAATGTTAGAAAAGACTGGGGAGAAAAGCAGATTATTACTCCCTAAAGCCAAGATAAAATCAAAAGTCTGTCTGGATTTGACTGAACAACAATGTCGAGTTCAGATAAAAAAGAGTAACAAATGTTACATTATTTTTAGCATTATTTCCCTACTGTTACTATTCTAGCAGTCATAATTAGCTATTATTCACTTATTTGTTATAATAATATACGAGACATGTGTCCATATACACAGATGAAAATCCTATGCAGAATTTCCTTCCACTCAGCTCACCAACTGCTCGTTTGTGTGTGGCCATAGCGAAGCAGAGCTGTTTGGCGACGTTGGTCTGGGCCTTCTCTCCCAGCAGAGACCCCAGGGTGCTCCTCAGTATGAAGGAGACACAGCGGCGCGTCACTGCGGCGTCACCTGGTGTTTGCGTTGCCCTGACGTGTGATGCCAGCTCCATCAGCAGGGACAGGAAAGCAGGGAAGTTGGCCTCCAGCCAGGAGCTGCCCAAGGTGGAGACGAACACCACATAGGCCTGAGGAGAGGGAGGGATAGTGAGATCACAGCTGAACATCAGACTCATCAGTCACTTGTTACCATGGTGCCGCACCTGTGTGACTCCGATGCGGACATCCTTGCTGACGGAGTTCGTGCCCTTTAGCATGTCTCCGCTGGCTCGGAGAAAACCCCCTCCACCCCGCAGAAACCCTCCAGACAACAAATCCATCACCTCTTCCAGGGAGCTTCGACTGCGAGCACCCTGCCTGGGGGCTTCAGGGAAAAAAAGAGAAAGAAAACTGTTTATCGATCTGATGGATGGACAAACAGTTGTGTCAATGTACAGGTAAATCCTAACATGTTGGGTTGGCCGATCTTCTCCACAGTCAAATAAACCTGTGTGCAAATCTAAAAATTGTTGAGAAGCTTCCATCGTACAAACACAGTGAAACAAAAAGGTGAGGAGACAAGACAAACAAATAGCTCCATAAACATGCAGTTAGATTACGCTGTAAAATCAAACCAACAACAGGATTGCTCTCTGTCTGTCTTCAATATAACCTCTCCCCTACACACAGGAAATAACATCTTGACTGGGACACTATGGGCGATCACTCTGACCACTGTTGATTGTTGAACTTGCCATCCATTGGCACAACCCTAAAGTACAGAACTGCATATTTATAGGTATGCAATTATCCTTAAAGGTTTTTAATTTTACGGTTTTATTCTACTGATCCTCAAACAACAGCAGAGCTAAAACAATACATATATATTTATTTATTTATTAGAATTATTAGTCACCATGTGTAAGCTCTGTGAGGATTTATTTTTACTGCTATGCAGATGACACCCATTTCTACATAGCTGTTGATTGTGGTGACATCATTACCATTTATTGACAGAGAACTCCAATTCTGACACTTCACAGACCCAACATCTCTTCAAGCTCAATCAGGACCAACAAAAGAATTTGACAATGCTATATCTGAACTGTTGTCTAGATGTTCGTTTAGATAGTAAACTGGGTTTTAGAGTAGGGAATCATCTTCTGAATGAGCTGCTCCCTTTCAATGGAGAGAACAGCTAGCTGGTAATGCTAATGCTAGATCAGTAGGATGGACAGAGAGAGACAAAGTAGCTCACAGTTTGGAAATGAGAATGTAAGAATAGGATTTACTGAGCAGAGGCCATCTGTTGTATCACTGCAGAGCAGAGGAACATGAACAAAGAGCCACAGACCAGGATAATGCCATAACCACAGTAATCGCAAACAAAAGTGGAACCTCAAAGTCCTTAGAAGTTATACAAAATGAAAACCAAAAATTTGAATATAATGTAAAATTTTAGTTTCATCAACTAAAGCCAATAGTAATAAAACTAAAACTTAAAGCTAAATTTGACATTGGGCCACAAAATGAACACTGGTCCACGTTACAGGTCCAAAAGAGTAGCGAGAACTGATTAAACTTTCCAGTTACATAACTAAAATGGGTTTTGTGTGCGCTTTTATTGTTACTAAGCTTGACTACTGCATTGTACTGTTTGCAAGTATTTTCAATAGCAGAATAAAATGTATTAGCTCAATTTCCACCCCTGTTCTGCTATTGTACCAGTGGGCTGTCTGGGTTCCACAGCAGCAGCCAGCAGAATTCCCAGCAGTGTGGCTACAGACACTCTGACGTTGTAGTTTGATCCCTCGAAAGCCCTGAAGCACACAGTGGCCACATTCTCCAGCTCACTGGTCCACAGGAACACAGCCTCCCTCTGCAGCTCCAACAAAACCTGACAGGATGAAACACACAGGCAATTAGCCATTCAAACTGCACAGTCATAATATTTGAGCAGGAAGTGAGCAGAAAGTGAAGGGTTATCCATCTGCATTAAGTTTCAAAGCCCTGCAGGTTGATAAAGTAAGTAAGACTTGAAACCAGTAGGTGCATGGAAGGAAATCAACCTATAACTGATAGGTGCCTTCAAAAACAATCAACAATAAGAATTAGTGTGTCAGATGAGACTTAACATTGCTGGCCGTTGTTACCTTGGCAGCAGCACAGCGTACAGCCATGGATCGGTCTGTCAGACAGGCTCTCGCTGCCTTGTAGATGTCACGGTGACACGACACAGCACTGACACCCAAACCTCGAAGGATCCTCTCCATGCTCAGCATGATCTCATAGCGACCCTGAGACTGAGAGTGGCACAGAAGGTTACTTGTGAAAAAACATCTTACAGCTATGCAGATTTTCGGGTTAAAACCTTCTTTAACCAAGAACTTTGACCTGTCAACCAGGACAATGACCCTCTGAGATTTCTTTTACAGGAGTGTAAAAAGCTTTCACTTTTTAAAAAAGGCTGTGACTAATAATTGTTCACCTTGTTGACTATTTAGTTAAAAAATTGAAGCAAGCCCTTCAGAATCTCATAATCAAAATGCTTTTCAGTTCTGAAGATTGTCCAGGTAATGTCTTTACCAGCCCAATACTCTTAAGCCCCTTAAAAAGGTGTGCATCACAGTTCTCTTAGATTTATCACTGTGGAAAGTTTCAGAACCCATCACTGTATCCTGTACAACAGGGGCGTCAAACATATGTGCTGGAGCCCAGAATTGGCCCAAAGGGTCAGATCTAGCCCACTGGATGGCTTTTGAAAAACTAAAAATTGCAAAGACGGTGGGGAAATATGTCCGTTTTAATTTTATTTTTGTCAGATTTAGTCATTTTTTACTAACAAAGACATCAGCCATGGCCTGTTATACTACACTGGAGTACGAGATAAACCATTAAATAAAAGTATTCCATTAAATAACAGAAAAGTTGCTGTTTGACACACATACTCTACAAGTATTACTTGAATAGAAGAACACTGTCTGTCTTCTACATAAAACCATTCTTGATAAACTACCATGTTATTTATCATCACTTTTAAAATTTAGAATCATGGGTTATAGTGTACAATGTTCACAAGAAGGCATTACCATTGATATCCCATTTATGAATACAGAACAGGGGGAAAAAATGCATTCCCCTATGCACCTCATAGGTGGAACAGACTTCAGAATTATTAGGTCACATGCTGACAATGAATGCTCTTGCTTTTCTTTATCTACTTGTCCATGACCAATGTAACTGAGGAATATCTATTCTATTCTATTCTATTCTGCATTCTATTTTCATGTGTGAATGTTGTGTATGTGTGTACATATGACCATGAGTATATTTTAAATATTCTGACATAATTTAAACCGTAATGTAAACTCATGTACCTGACAAAGTAAAGGTATCTATCCATTTCAAGTAACAGGTATTCAGAATACTTGCCTCCACATAATGCTGGGCGCAGCTTGATTCAAAAGATTGAATGAGGTGTATTAATAAATTTTTTCCTAAAATTAATCTACAGTCAGAGTACACAGTAAACTAAAAACAGACAGAAATAGTCAAAACTAGAGATTTAAAAAACGAACCTCAAATTAATCTCTCCAAATAACCTTTTGGTTCATGGTCAGTCTGCATGTGTCCCTTTTTTGTTTGGGCAGAATCATTGACAACAACTTGCTGAACTTGGTTTAGTGTTTTCTACATGTTTCTGAAATTCACAAAATCAGGACATAAAAGTGGACAAACCTCAGCACTCTTCATGGCCTTCAGCAGGTTGGCTAATGTGTCTTTGAAGGAGCCGATGAGCATCCGACCAAGCTGCTCATACAGAGTGCCAAGACAGGCAATGGCTGCCCTGAAACACACATTAAGCAGAACATTTACCCAACTCTACGTATCTGTATAAAGCTCCCAGAACTCTGACAGATGTTGGAAATTCAAACTTAAAGCAGTAGGTCTGTTCAGAGTCATTTTATCTCTTTGTGACTGTTTGCTCATTTTTGTAGCTGCGTGGTCTTTTTGCAGGTGTTCTGCGTCTCTCTATGATTGTTTCACATCTGTTTTCAGTCCGTGTGCATCTGTCTGTGGTGGTTTCTTGTGATGTTTGCAGTTGTTCTGCAGACCTTTGTGCTAATTTTATTGTCTTTGCATTAGTCCAGAAGTTGTTTTGTTTTTTGTTTGTCTCTTTGTAATCTTGTTCATTTGAAGGTTCTGGCTCAGGAGCACCTACTGCCCCATTAGGCCTGAAACATACACAGCTCCATCCAGGAATCCTTCTATGTCCGAAATTAAAGCTCATTCCTTCTGTTGTTTTAATTTGACAGAAATGTATGATTTCTAAATGCCTGATTATCAAAGTTTACTTGTTCTCTAAACTATGAATTTTAAAGAATTAAATATTTCATTAACCCTCAAACAGGCCTTTTCTGTTTGCATGAATGTGTGTGTGGTTTCCACTTTACACTGGGTGGGTGTATTGTGAGCTTGAAGAACTGCTGAAAATTTGGCTAAAAAGTTGTTTTCTGTTAGTTTCTACGGTCTGTAAATTGCAGCGATCACCTACCACCACAAGTAAATTGTCGCCCTGTGGGAAACACTAAAGTGAAATTTGGGTACATTTATAAAAAGAACATTTGTCACAATGAGGACTCTGTTGCATGAAAGGCAAGTTAAAGCTTTTATGTTTATTAGCACCCACACACATTTTTCTTTTTGACTTTATTTAACCATTAATATTAAGAATCTCTTTTGTGAGAGTGTCCTTGCTTGACATAGGCATCATTAAGCATTTCAGTGGTGGGAGTTCCAAGCACAGGGAGAACATGCAGACTCTACAGAGGAGGGTCCTACCTGGGTTTGAACCAAAGACCCTCTTGCTGTGAGGCAAGTGCTAACCACTGAGCCATCGTGCTGCCAAGTGAGTGTATTTTCAAAACAGTAAACTCATCTGTGTGTCTCTTAGCTTTCGCAACAGCTGAATAGTTGCATGTGGGATGTTCAAGGGACCTCTGTAAATTTCTAGCTTAAAAAAAAAATAACACTGATTACACACTCCCTGAATGGGTACTGCACATATGTATGTTGAGGGTATGGTTCTGTTTTCTCATCCATCCCAAAGGTCCAAAATACATCCTGACTTACAGTCGGGTTGGTAGGGCTGAAGGCGAGTCATCCTTGTTGCGGATTATGTCATTGCACCTCTCCACCATTAAGCTGGAAGAGATGGGGTCTCCCAAGTGGTAGAGCACAGCCAAGCAGTGGGCCAGCAGCCAGCGGGTTGGTGGACCGTGGGAGCTAATCAGAACACCTGACAGCTGGTCAACCAGGCGCCGCTGGTTCTGTCTGATGTCGACCTAATGGATAAGAAACATTTATATATTTACCATTCTCAGAGTTGCACTACAAATTACTGTTTATTTCCCATGAACGTTGGACCTCTTACCCTGTCGGTGGCTGGGAGGACCCTCTTTAGGTGGTTCAGCCATTCCAAGATGAACTCGGCCCTCTGGTGTTCGCCCAACTGACTACAGGCCTCCTCGTTCAGGAGGAGGCTGTGAGCACGTTCCATCGCAGAAATCCAGCAGCACTCCTCTTTTACCTTCTGTTCTTCTCTGCTCAGTGAGGCTGCTCTGCCATCCTCCAAAATCCTGTTACACACAGGATGAAGAACAAATACGCAGTTTACTTTATCTGACATTAGAGAAAGGACAATACCAAGACACACAAGACTAAGCTCAGACATAGTTCCAATAAAGGACTCCAACAGCAAATACAAGGAAACTTGTGGAACTAATATTCTCATTGGGTTTAAGTACTTTTTCCTTAAAATCTTTTAGAGCTAAATTAAGTGTAAAATTTTAACACAATGTCTATGACGTATCTGTATTTTACCTAAGATAAATATGCTAAAGTGAAATAAAACCACTTATACACTATACAAACAAAAGTATTCAGTTCAATTCAATTCAATTCAATTTTATTTATATACCGCCAAATCACAACAACATTCATCTCGAGGCGCTTTATGTTTTAGGGTAAAGACCCTACAATATTAGACAGAACCAGGCTCAGGGAGGGGCAGCCATCTGCCGCGACCGGTTGGGGGTGAGGAGAAACAGAAGAGAGCAGAGGGAGACAGGACAAAAGACACACTATGGGAGAGAGACAGAGTTTAATAATAACTAATGATTAAATGCAAGTGGTGTATGAACACATGGAGAGTGAAAGGAAGTGATGAAGAGGAAGTGCTCAGTGTGTCATGGGAAGCCCTCAGCAGCCTAGGCCTATTGCAGCTTATGGTTCAGGGTCACCTGATCCAGCCCTAACTATAAACTCTATCAAAAAGGAAAGTTTTAAGCCTAATCTTAAAAGTAGAGAGGGTGTCTGTCTCCCGAATCCACAGTGGGAGCTGGTTCCACAGGAGAGGGGCCTGAAAGTTGAAGGCTCTGCCTCACAACACAACCCGAAATAGAAAACTTTCTAAAAAGTCTACAGTTACCTACACTATCCAAACAACAGGCAAACCTGTTAGATGAGCCTATTACCACTGACGAACTCCATAAAGCACTCAGTAAAATGCCAAATAACAGATCACCCGGACCCGATGGATTCCCAGCAGATTTTATAAACACTTCCTGAAAATTTTATCACTGTTATTCCACAGAGTAACCACAGAAATGAAAGCAACCTCCAATATACCAAGAGATATGAATACGGCCATTATGACTGTCCTACTAAAACCCAACAAAGACCCAACTCATCCCCCAAGTTATCGTCCACGCTCATTAATAAACACAGACCTAAAAATAATTACTAAAGCCCTAGCCACTAAAATAGAAAAAGTCACTCCAACGTTAATCCAAACAGGCTTCATCAAAACCAGAAATGCTGGACAACAACATTTGCAGATTATTCAACTTAATATGTCTTGCCCAGAAACACTAAACCAAAACAATAATAGTATCATTAAATGCAGAAAAGGCATTTGATAAAGTTAACGGACATTTCTATTCAGCACCCTACACAGAGTAGGTTTTGGAGAGTTGTTCATCCATTGGATAAGAAACTTAACCCAGAACCACAATAACCACAAATGGGGTCAGATCATAAAGTGTCGTACTTCACCGAGGAACCAGACAAGGATGCACACTCTCTCCATTTTTAGTCGCCATTTTCATTGAACCACTCGCTGCAGCAATACGCCAAAACAATAAAACTAAAGGAATACAAGACATCAATTCACTACACAAAATCAGTCTCTATGCAGATGATTTATTATTATATCTACAAGACCCACATAACTCATTACAGGAAACTTTCAGTATAATCAACAGCTTCTCAAAAATTCCAACTACACAATTAACTAGAATAAATCAACCATTGTGCCACTCTCTAAAGATGCCTGGAACTCTACAGCTCAGCACCCTTCCCTCCCACTCCACACTGGCGATATTAAATACTTGGACATTAATATTTCCCCAGGCTTTCAGAGCTTTTTACCCTCAATTACACCCCTTTGTTAAAAAAGATCGAAGATGATTACAAATGCTGGCTCAACCTTCCGCTATCATTAATTGGCCAAATTGCAATAGTTAAAATGAAAATCCTACCTCAGACCAATTATCTATTCTCAATGCTCCTGATAACACCCACAGACAACTGGTTTAATCCCTCAATTCAGTAACTACAAAATTCTATTAGAAAAACAAGAAACCCAAAATTGCCACATGAACACTACAAAATAAGAAATCACATGGTGGAATAGAAGCACCAAATTTTCCTCATTTCACAGTTAATCAACTACAATATTTAATCAAATGGATACAAAAGGAAAACTATAATAACTCATAGATAGATACAGAACAAAAGTAACTCAAAAACATTTTAATTACAGATCTCCCCTTCCTACCATTCTCAATTACAAAAAAACAAAAAAAACCCCCAAAAAAACTACCCAATTACAATTAGTGCAACTCTGACAGCCTGGTGGAAAGCAAACAAAACCACCAAATCATCAGTATCACCATATAAATACTCCCCAATTTGGCACAACCCAGAATTCCTATTATACAATAACCACTTTCCAATATGGGAGCACAATCACTCATCTCCATTTTCAGAATGACCAGTTTATATCCTTCAGTACACGTGTCCAGGAGTACAGAGTTGGGGAAGAGCAATTTCTCCAGTACAAACAATTAAATTCTGTAATTAAATCCAAGATTAACATAAAAAATAACCCATTACTTCCCTCCAGATTAACTGAAGAAATAATGAAAATTACACAGCCCAGAAAAATAACCTCCAAACTTTATAAAGTAATTTCAAATCTTGATGTATTAACAATGCTACCTATACACAAATGGGAAAATGACCTGGAGTTTTCTCCCAGCTGTGACTTCTGGACAGAAATCTGCAATAACATTTTTTCCATGACCAACAATGCAATTTTACAACTTATACAATATAAAACAGTTCACAGAACCACCTCACCCAAAGAAAATGTTTAAAATGGGCTTAAGTAACACGGACACTCGCTCACAGTGCACTTCAGGGAGCTCAAATGATTATTTTCATGCCACATGGGTCTGTCACCCAGTCCACTTCTTTTGGATGGCGGTGACTGAGAGATTATCCACTATCCTTTTGTCTATTGGACCCCATCCCTACAAGATTGTTCAAAGAAGTCCTACCATTAATTAATGCTTCAATCTTAAATATACTCAATCTATCTTTATTAACGGGTTACATACCACAGGCCTTTAAGACGGCAGTAATTAAACCATTGCTTAAAAAGCCTTCTTTTCACCCAACTGTCTTAGCAAATTATAGGCCGATCTCTAACCTTCCTTTTATTTCTAAAATTCTTGAAAGAGTAGTTGCAAAACAGCTGACTGATCATCTGCAGAGGAATGGTTTATTTGAAGAGTTTCAATCAGGCTTCAGAATTCATCACAGCACAGAAACAGCTCTAGTGAAGGATACTAATGACCTTCTTATGGCCTCTGACAGTGGACTCCTCTCTGTGCTTGTCCTGTTAGACCTCAGTGCAGCATTCAATACCGTTGACCACAATATTTTACTGCAGAGATTAGAAAATACCTTGGGGATCAAAGAAATTGCATTACAGTGGTTTCAATCATATTTATCGAATAGACTCCAATTTGTTCATGTAAATGGGGAGTCTTCTTCACACTCTAAGGTTAACTATGGAGTTCCTCAGGGTTCTGTGCTGGGACCAATTCTATTTACATTATACATGCTTCCCTTAGGCAGTATTATTAGAAAACACAGCATACATTTTCATTGCTA
>VUQI01049673.1:0-16772 GCA_015106735.1 Paratilapia polleni | reverse complement strand
ACACACACACACACACACACACACACACACACACACACACACACACACACACACACACACACATTTTGTCACGTTACAACCATAAACTTAAATATATTTTATTGGGATTTTATATGATCGACCAACACAAAGTACAAAATAATTGTGAAGTGAAAGGAAAATGATACATGGTGTTCAAAATGTTTTACAAATAAAAATCTTGGACCAGCATTCTTCCTCTGGTATGATGAGTAAACACAACTAAATGAAATTAACATTAGTATTGTATTTGATATGTATGCATGTTTAACCACTGTATAACCACTAATAAAGCTTTGCAACAAGCTGATAAACAATGATTCCTTTTTTTAAAGACCATTTCTTTTGCCCTAATGAAGGCAAAGCTGTTGATTTAATGGCAGGTCTACATTCCTGTCTTCATGTTTGACCACAAGTTGTGTTCAGTGACTCAGAGAATGAGACTGAGGGCAGAAGTGGCAGAAATTAGCTTCCTCCAAGACTGATTTTGATAAAGTTTGATGACACTGATGGAGGAGAAGAGACTAAATGACATCTGCAGTTCTCAGCTCAATCAGATAGTAAATTTGTTTAAATGATGGAGGAATGCAGTCAGTTTTTACATTTTACACTCATTTTTTACAGCAGAACATCACAAAGAGCAGCTGCACAATTCTAACATATCTTTCAAACATTCGATTATAGAAACTTTCACAGTGACTGTCAACGTGAAAGAAACATTTTGGTGTGAAAAACTGCATTTTCAGAGCATCCTGTATCATAAATACAGTTTAGCAATGAACAGCAGTGAGCAGTGCAGCATCTCTTTGTATATATCTGGTTCCTCAGTGACTGGTTTGTAGGTCCAGGTCTAAAATCATGTGTAAGTGAGCCTTTTAAGAACATCTGGAACTTTCGACCAGTCCAGTTGCTTTTCATTTCTGAATTCAGCCACCACATCTGTTACTCAGGTATGAAAGCTGCTGATGTGAAGCTGTGTCTGCTGAGCTGTTTTTCAGTCTTTGAGGTTTTTTAACTGAACAGCAGAGACTGTTACCAAATTACAGAAATGAAACTAAGAACACACGGGAAACTGTGCCAGAGCAAACAGCCCGTGCACCCTGTGGTTAACCTCTGGTTACATTTAGACAACTAAAGCTGACTTTACTTCCCAGTTAAAAGACAACCCTGCTTCATATGTTTTAGAATTGATTTAAGATGTCTGGGTCTGGAGCTACACAGCAGTTCCTCAGATCCTCTGCTGGGGCCTTTTAAAGTCAAGACTTACATCTAAAGGTGAGAAAAGTTTCACAGAGTCACCTTTAACCTCCCTCAGATCACTTCATTTTATGAGAAGTCATTCCATGTGATGTAGTCTTTCATTGTTATTTATCGTGCAGTGATGATAATCATAACTTTGTTTGTATATCACCTTTAAAAAAAAGTTTAAAAACAGAAAGTTGGACACTAGGACCAGCATAAAAAAAACAGCATAAAAGTAAAGAAAAGTTCAAACACAAACTGTCAACAATTAAAACAAAAAATACGCAAGAAACTGAAAAATGATGAGACATGATTAAAAGGACAATAAGAAGAGTTTATAAAAATGTTTTTATAGCTGATTTAAGGAGATCACCGTGTGAGCTTTATCTCCTCTCACAGCTTATTCCAGAGCCGAGGCGCCCTGATAGCACGCTCACCTTTAGATTTAAGACCACACTTAGGAGCAGCCAGGAGGGCCACACCTGAGGAGGTGAGGCTCATACAGGGTCAACATTTCTGCCCTGTAGCTTGGAGCCAGACCATAACGTGCTTTAAAGGTGAGAGTGGAAGTGATGTGATTCTGTCTGCTAAAAGCAGGAAGAAGCTGAGCTGCTGCTTTCTGAACCAGCTGGAGACCAGAGAGTGACTTTTCATTTATAGCAGAAAGAAGAGAGCTGCAGCCTGCAGGAAATAAAAGCATGGATGACTTTTTCAGGTCTTGTTTTCCTCTTTCTGTTGTCTTGTTAATTAATTCTGTTACTTTTTATTATTTCATTTTTTCTTTTCTTTCCGTTCTTTTTTTAATTATTTCTCATTTTGAGTTGTGTGAATCACTTTTTTCTTCCTGAGCTTTAGCTTTTAAAAACTCTTTCCAAAGGTGCATATGAACAAAGTTTATCATAACTAAAGACAACAAATGGATTTTCTCAAACTACTAATGATTATGGCACCAAGTGATTTATGCTACCAAATAAGAAGAATCAGAATCATACAACATGCAGTTATAGAGCCACTATAATAACTCTTTTACTAAGAAGTCCTCCTTCAAGTCATGAAAAGTTTTAAAGGGACTGTTCACTAGGGGTGGGTGGATCAATCCAAGTATTGATAGTATTGATACTAGCGTGATGGGATCAGTGCTTTAGTTACAGTATGTTGCTCCCGTTCATCAAAAAGTAGACATGTCTGTGCAGACACCGCTCCTCTCATGTTTGCACACTTTTCTCCTCCTCCTCCTCCTCCTCCCTGCTCTGCTGTGTTTTGTTGTCGTGCATCACGTGACTCAGCAGTGCTGAGCAGAGACATGTAGGCTGCAGTGAGTGAGAAAGAGGAACATCCTGTGGAGATATTTTACAGCTGCAAACAAAAACCCTGCAAACTGTGAAATTCTCTACTGTGGCAGCACCACCAATTTATACAAACACAAGAAAAACTGTGAAAAACAGCAAAAGACACAAACAGAGGAGGAGAATCCCTCAGACAGACCCAGACCCCCGGCACAGAGGTCAGAGGTCACTGGCAGAGTCCTGCCAAAGAATATCCAGGTAGCTCATATAGTTAGTCACTCATGTCAGAGCTTCAGCATTAGTTCATGTAATTTTCAAAGTGTTATCGGTGAGCACAGTTGTTACTTTAGCAGACTGATTACCTACAGACTGTATTCAGATATTCAAATAATATGTTCAGCCCATTGAAACAAGTTAAATAAATTGTTTTACTGTAACTGGAAAAAATATACCTCAAACATGAAGTATGAAAAGGTCTGGATATAATAACCCTCTTTTTGAACTGTGAATGTCTTTAACTAATTGAAGTGAAAAGCAAAACTCAGTGATTTAGTGGTCATTAAAATGTCTTCAGGTTTAACATACTGATGATGACTCACCTCATAAATTATGACACCCTGCTCTCCCCTGCATAAGCTGCCTTTATAAGTTAGAAGTGTTGGTATCTGTGATACTGGCCCTGTATGTACTTGGTACTGGATTGATACCAAATTTTGCAGAATCACACCTGACTGCTCTTCACCCCAAAAGAAGCGTGAAGCTTGCTAACATTATGGTTTAGGTGAGGAAGACACCATCAGTATTCACGTGCTGCTATGACCACGAGCATCTCGTCACATTTAGATTAATGATTCTTTTGGATTTCAGATGTAGTCATTAGAAACAAAACAGGACCTCCATGAAACTGCTCACAGCAAGGTTTGTGGTTTCTTAAGTAAGCAGGTTATAGTTTCTGGAAAGAGACGTTGTGGTTGTGTTTTTTAAATGTATGTTTTTGTGCTTTGAGCTCCACATTTAGTTCTAAAGAAGGCAGACATCTCTACAGCTGATAGCTCCAAAACAAAAAAATATCCAGATGGATAAACAGCTCTGCAGGTCAGAGGAAAATATGTGAATTTCACCTTTCCACTGTTCCTTTAACAGCCTTTAAACATTTGTATCCCATTTCACACCTAAAACGTTTAGTTAGGACAAAAACTGTACTATGAGATCTACAAGATTTCAAAGCTCGAATGACAGAGACTTTAAAACAAATAAATAAATGAAGTCTTGTTCATGACTTTCTTTGTGCTGTTGCAGTTTGGTGCTCATGTTCACAGGCCGGCTCTGAAAAATGGGAAAATCCTCGAGGAAAGCGTCTAAAAACTGATTTTCTCTGCAACAACAAACTGGATGTTTTCCAGCCTAAACTCCGTATATACCTGATATCTGGTATCAATAAATGTAGGCAGGTGAATTTTACCAGTGTTTCATGAAAAATATGAATAATCAGCAGCAGTGAGTTTAACTGTCTGTGCTGGTGTTTGAGTGCAGTGAAGCTGGGTGTGTTGTTAAAGAGCTCCAGCAGAGGGCAGCATGCTGTTACTTTCTGTTCTTTCCTCTTTGAGCTGCTGCTGGTTGAATCTTCTTCCTGTCAGGATTTCACCACAAAGATCCAAACAGGAGGGACCAGAACCAGCTCCAGACTCTAAAGAGCTTCATTAAAGTGAAACAGACAAATATCTTAAAGTCTGAGCCTTCAGAGACCATCAGGGAAGTTCTGAACCTCAAGTAAAGGTCTGTGTGTGCAGACTACTTCTAACCAAAGTGTTTTACTCACCTTTTTGGACAGGAAGAGCACTAAGGTCAAACACAAGAGTACAAACGTGAGAAACCTAAAGATTGACTGTCTGCTGCTTCAGGTATTGGACTGAAAAAAAGATGTAGGCATACATTATAAAATGTGAGGGCCTCGACGTAAAATTGTTTCTATTGACCTATTTCAAATATTTTTGCAAAAATAATTAAATTCTTTTAGATAATGTTATGTTACATGGTCAGAGTTTACATATTTAACAAGAACAGATCATAAAGCTATGACCAATAAACTGAAATCTCATTTCGTTTATGACGGGCATCAGTTGTCTGTAATTAGATGTCATAATGTGTTTATCTGCACACAAAAGGACCCTCTTAATATTCATCTAAAATGAAAAGAGAGAATTTTCTCAGATAAATTTTCCTAAAATTTGATTTTAAATTTTGTGCAACATTATGATGGAAAATAACCAAATGTGCTTCAAAGTGAACCAGCTGGACTCTCAGTTACAGATAACAAAAAATACATTTTGTTATTGGTCATGTTGTTGATTAATCTCTCAGATCATTTTTGATTAATCACTTGGTTTAAAAAAAGTAAAAGGATCCTTCATTGCTTCGTAGAGCTCGGTGTGATATCATTAAATGTCTCATTTTGTTTTTTTATAAAGTGAAAGAATGAAAATCCTTGAAATATCCATCACATATTTGCCATTTTTGTTTAAAAGTGAAAAAAAAAAACAATCACTGCAGATTAATTATCTTTTGACTGTTTACACTATTTGGATGAGATAAAGTCTGATTTTTGAGATAAGAAGAAGTCATGTTTTTGGTAGGAGTCAAAACAATAGATACACTTCCATTTGTAGATGTTTTACAGTTTCTATTGCAGTACAATACCTTTCTGTGAGCGTTAGAGACGTCACAGCACCACAAGCCAATTTACGGCATCCTCCATTTTGACTTGGGGCGTGAAGCGAGCAGCACCAGAGAACTGGTAGCAGCAGCCTCCTGATAGCATCACCTTCAACCACCACAACCAGCTGCTTCTTCTGCACACCTGGAAGTTTCTGCTGGGCTTTAACTGTGTTCCTAATGTCCTAAATCCTCAACCAACCAATCAGCACGCACTAGCAGAATGATGATGGTCAAAATCAGCTTCACTCTGAGAAAAACTAAAGGACACAAGTGCGGTTTTATATCAGACACATTACCGCTGCTGGATTTCAAACTAAAATAAAATGTAGATTTTTTTTGTCTTTGTTTTTTTGCCTTCTTACGTGCCCTCTGCTGCTCCCCAGGGTGAACTGCAAAAGGACCTCAACGCACTGAAAACTAGTGTTACTCTTTAAATGAAAACTCAAAACTGTGCCTTAAACATCCCATTCTGGCAACTCTAATTGGATTAATTAATTTAAGTATCTGGACAAAAGCTTCTCTCTCACTGTGGATCAGAGGGTTGTGTTTGATGTCTCTAACCCGAGTGTGTGAGGACTGTGTTTCAGGGCTGATGTGAGGCTGATTCTGAGTGTCTGTCAGGTCTGTTTGCTGTCTGTCGTGTTTCCAGCAGCAGAGCAGAGCGCCGTGTTTCCATCAGTGTTTCTGAGAGCTGCTGCTGCTTTTCTGACCCAGTTTTCCTGCTTGACTTCATCGGGTTTCTTCCAGTGCTGTGGTGGGAGGTCCCTGCTGGGTCCCCTTCCTGCTCGCAGCTCGGCACGCTGAGCTCATGTGTGGCCAAGACTTTCCTCGGTATTCGAGAGATTCTGGTGTAATAAGATCCGAGTTTACACATTGTGACTGCTGAGTTTCACCTGATCTATCACACTGACCCCCATCGTTAGCCTTTACATGCTGCAGATGTTTTATTCAGAGCAGAACAGCAGTAATTTGTGCATAAAAAACCTTTATGTGGATGATGTAAATTTCTGAAAATCTTTTTTCTCTTTTCTAAGGGACAGACTTCAGATGATTGCATTAAAAATGCTCCAAAAGGCTCCAACAGCACAAACATGGTCCAGAGGTCCAGTTCAGGGACTCCAATTAGCTGAGATGAAGCCTAGCAGACAGCTAGCAGCTACAGCCACCTGTCAGTCAAAGAGGCCACGCCCCTCATAATGCAAACTTTAAGCCTTAATACAATTTAAACGGGTGAGTTATAAAAACATTTTCCCCCATACAGGTGTTATGAAGGGGGAAATTAGCTGTAAAAAAAAAAGCTGTTTTTTGTATCAGGCTGTAAACATGTTTATTTCTGCTGTAAAGTTGGACATTTTAACATGGGAGTCTATGGGGACTGACTCACTGCTGGAGCCTCTGGTGGACATTAGAGGAACTGCAGCTTTTGGCCCTGGAGGTTGATGTTTGGAAAAATCATCTCCAAGTGATGAAAATTTCAAACCGTCCAGAACTGGCTGCCAGAGTCGCACAACATCCAGTCGAGGTACACAGACGTTTAATATAATAAATATATTAACAAAAATATTTCTTCCCTTTAAATATTTAAACATGTAAATGATGGTTCTGCCTCATTGGTGAGGTTATTTCTACGAGCCTCTGGACAGTCAAAAAATAGAAAGAAGGGTCTGAATCTGCTGCTCGTCTGAGGAGTTCACTGAAGTACTGAGGAGAAAGAGATGTCGTTTCTAGCCATGTTTTCAACAACCCAAAAGTACGAGACTGTTCCACTTTTTAACCAAATCTCATACTGATTGTACATCTTTTCTGTGACTTAGCTGGATGGAGGATATTCTTAGATTTATGCTGGATTCTCTTCAGTGCAGTGTGAGGAAATGTCCACGCAGGTCTGACTTTAAATGGGATTTTATGAGGTTTAGGGAACGGTCCCATTTTATCAGTCCATTTATCAGGCGGTGATATTTCAGGAGAACATGGTGAGAGCAGGACGCTGAGCATGATGTGGACCTCATGGTTCTCAAACTGTGGGGCAGGTCTCACTGGTGGGACACAGACCTACACCAGGTGGGCATGGCTTACCAGGGTAGAAATATGGAGCGAAACTAAGTTGAATAAATCTGATCTGAACAAACAAGAGAAAATAAACAAGAGTTTACAGATGCTATCGTGCTGACCTTTAATTCACTAAAGTTAAACTTAGATTCTTTTATATTGCAAATTTGTTAGAGGTGTGGGCAGTGAATGGTTTCAGTTTTTTGGAGTCAGGAATACCAGAAAAAGTCAGAGAACCACTGCTCTGGTGGGTCAGTGGTTCAGGTTTTTCCTTTAAATTGTCACATGTTGGCGTTTTGCTAACTTGTTCGTAAAAAGTACAGTAAAAAGTACCTAAAATCTTTAGTTCCAGCCTATAAATTGAGAAATTGGACTCTTTTTCTTTGTCATATAAACAGAGGTGACGATCTTTAAAGGGACTGTGCGGGTCTGTAAAGGCACCATGTGATCAAAGTATCGATATCGTAAACTTAAAATTAATTCATCACCTTTGTGCAGTTGTTTACAGCAGTTATGATGTACCATTATGAAATCCCACAGCACAACTGAACACCGCAGGAGCCTCTGCTAACAATCTATGAAAGACAATAACCAGCAGATTATTTTGCACAAACGATAACAGTTAAAGGCTTCAGGCTTTTTGTTGGCTTTTTCTGTAAGTATACACTAATATTTATTAAGTTCAGATTATTTAACTCCTTCCTGTTAAAACACATATGCTGTAATGTGTCAGTAACATACGAAGGGTAGAGGTGGTGTGTTTGTAACAGGATGGTTTGAACTCATGTGAGCTGAAACAATCAGTGTCACTTAATCGACTAAAACAACAGCAAACTGATCCATTTATTTTTGACCGGAATCTTTTTGGCCTGTTTGTTGGGCCAATTATGACACATGAATCTGTCATGTGATTGTTATAGATTAATCTGCAGATTATTGGGCCACTTAGCTGATGATGAAAGTAACACCAAGGTGCAGACTTGGTATAAAGTGTTGTTCATGGGTATTTGGGAGTTTATTTGAGGGATTAATTGATATTAAACTCGAGAACACAATAAGTGGAGGAACTGAAGGTCTCCTATGAAGTTTATTTCCTGCATTCTGGTGAGTTTCTATGCACCACTTTGTACTTTTACTGCATTGGTTTATGGGCAAACGTGCATAAAACACAACATAATACAACATACAGTTTAGCGCACACAAGAAGATAATGCAGGGAGGCTCTCTGGTATTCTCTACTGCTCTCAGATAATTATTCTCAGCTTTTCATGTTTATCACTGCTGATTCAACACAGATATGATTTACTCTCTTGTCTTTTGTGGTTGGTTAAACAAATCTGAGTGTAACAGGTGATGATTCAGTCTGATTTTGTGTATTTTGTTTGCACTTTCAAAACACATCACCCATATCTTTTGTTGTGGGATAACTTTTAGGAATCAAGTACATCTCAGCTCTGTTAATGAGGCTGAAAACCTCCTTTTTCCTGCACAGCACCACAGGACAGGAGGAAATGGAGCAGCTGCTGACTGAGGTGGGGATAAAGTTAACCACAAAGGATTCAGTGGGTCTATGAACACATAATTTGTGTTTTGAAAGTTTAAAAGGAGCCAACAGGGTAGGAGACACATAGCATGATTGAAGTGGGTTATTAGAAAGGTCATGGGAGGTGTGACACCACTACAAGGAGTCAAATGAACTCCAATCACTCAAAGTGTTTGGTTTGATTTTTTTATTATGTGAAATTTCTACCACTCATTGCCCCCTCTCCATTTGGATCATCTTCTCCGGCCTTGCGCACCTGACCGTGGCACCGGCCCCGTAAAGTGAGGAGAAGCGGTTCCCGAGGGAGCTTCAAACTGGGGAGGACTGGAATGAGTAGTGTAGATGGAGAACCTGGAGAGGAAAACGAGGCCGGTGGACGAGGTGAACCAAGCGGAGAGAGCGGGGGATAAAAGGCCAGGCTGCGCCTCTGCTGTGGCGGACAGGGAGACGGGGATGCTCGGCGGGCATCCAGGGAAAAACCTCGGCATCTGTGGTGGAGCTGGTGCTGCCACTGGTGGTGCTGGACCTCCTCCTCCTCCTCCATCTTCATCATCGTCATCATCATCCTCATCTTCCCACCACACACCTCCGTCGTTCAGCCAGTTTGTCCAGCAGCTTCACTTCCAACTGCAAACCCACAACAACACAAATAACAACAACAACATCAGCAGCGGCGGCAGCAGCAGCATCCAGCACCATGGAGGCAGAGCAAACATCCTGCAGGAGGGGAGCAGCCGAGCACAGGAGCTGAATCAAAGCGAGGAGGAGGAGGAGCGGATGGATGCCAGCCTGGGATCAGCCACCAGCAGCACCGACAACAACCCTCCTCCGACTGGGACCAGCTCCGAGTTTAATCATTATTATGGGAATGGAAGAGGAGGGCCTAGCTTTGATCAACATGGCGGACAACAAAGCCCAGGGACTGGGGTAAGAGCGGCGCGCTCCGTACTCAGCACCATGGATCAGGTCCACAACTCCCACGAAGGCTACAGCAACAACAGCCCGTACAACCACTACCCGAACTACCGGCCGGGGTACGGGAACAGTGGATACGGCGGCATGATGAGCCCGTCACGCCAGGGGAACAACCTGCTGGGCCCCGGCAGCGGCGGCGGCAGCTCAGCCGCTGCTAACCACAGCAAGGCGGCGATGGCTGCTAGCAGCTCCCCGGCTGGAGGCGGAGGTGGCGGGTTTCAACGGTTCCCTGTGCAGGGTCAGCAGCAGCAGCCGCAGCAGCAGCACCCGTCGGGGGCTACACCGACTTTAAACCAGTTATTAACATCTCCGAGCACGATGATGCGGGGTTATGGAGGTGGATATTCAGATTATAATAATCCCGCACAGCAGCAGACGATCTTGGGGGTCGCCAAAGACATGGGCTCCCAGTACAGCTCTGGGGCTCACGGCTGGGGAGGACAACAGAGAAACCACCCGACCATGAGCCCGGGAACCCCCGGGCAGGGCGGCGGCAGAGCCCAGGTGAATAACACCTTATTAACACCGTTTATAAACTGAATAATGACAGGTAGCCATCATGTTACAGCTAACCTGCTAGCTGCTAACATTATATCACCAAGTCAGCCGTGATGCTAACCCAAATAGCTAACGGCAGCTAGCTGCTAAGCTAGGTGTGTGTTTTTTTTTTTGTTTTTTTTTTTTAGATTTCCACTGCAGATAGATTCATTTATACAGCACCACACACACATTTAGGTATTTATGACTCCAAAGCAAATAACATCTATTCTGTAATTATTTATTTTCATAAACAGCAACCAGTAACGACCATTCGTGATGACAGTAGCTGGTGAAGTTTTCGATTGTGTCCAAGGTGACTCTGCTTTTAGCTCGCTAGGCTAGGCTAACATTAGCATGTAGTTGTTAACGGCACAGGCCTTCGTGTGTGTAAGCAGGCACCTCGCTGATTGTATGAGCGTTATATTTGTTATAAATATATATAAATATATAAACTGAGTGGTTATAATTAGTAGTTTTATTGTTACATTTGAAAAGTTGAGGCTTAAATGGTGACAGGAGTTGACGGTTGACGGCTGACACCTCTGTTCAAATCTGACACTTCACGTATGCTAATGATGTGTTTTGAGGGGTCACCGGTTAATAAGGCTGTTTCCTCGGCTTTTATCCCCCGCTCTGCCCCGCCAACAGAGCACAGTGTGGAGGGGATTTAGGTTTAATCAGGGGGTGCTCCCACTTGCTGCGGCAGCTTCAGCTTCTGATTCCGGCCACAACTTTCTTGGCAGGAAGCCCATTAATGGCCCCATCTCCGCTCCAGAGCCCTGACCTTCACTCATGCAGATTAGCCATGTGCCCATCACCACCGGCACAACACTGAGGCTAACACACAGCCTGACCCCGCAGCAACAGTAGCAGCTCGGCCTGCAGGAGGCCTCAGCCCCGGTCATCCCTGCTCCATGTCAGGGTCACTTCACCAGGACCAGCGGGGCTCTGTGGAAGCTCCTCGGTGTCAGGGTTTAAGTTAAACTTTTTTTTTCTCTTAATTTCTCTATTGATTAACCCACAAGTTATTATCTCAAATTATTAACAGGTCTTTAAAATACCAGAAAACAGTGAAAATGACAGACTGCAGGTGATTAAATCAACCTTAAATAATGGAAATAAAAGCTTTGTTTTGGCCCAAACTTGACAATATTCCATTTACCGCAGTGCAAGATGAATAAAAGGAGGACATTCCCATATTTTTGGGGGCATTTTGGGGCATTTGAAAATGAATCAGTTATCAGTATATTTGCTAATATCACCCAGACATATTTGGATCAATCCCCACTTTTTAAAATCATGTTTGTGCAAAAAGTTGACTGGTTATTCTTAAATTTATTTCCAGAATCATCAGACTTGATACAAACAAGGAAGTTTTCCATCAGCCACTTGATAAATAAACTTCTGCTTTAATAAAATGTGTTTATTAGTGAATAATTATCATTTCTAAACACAGTATAGAGCTTTTTGTCTTTTTTTTTAAACACATCTGAATGACTATATGAAGACAAATGCTCAGTTTCGTTGTTTTAAATGGTGAACTGTGCAGGTTTTTTTTGCACAATTAGAAATCTTTGTCAGCAAACTGTCTGCTCATATGTCTGAGATAAGGTTGGATTAGCTGAACTTCGGTATTGGCGTATTGGAAAATATGATGACATTTATCAATAGCAGTGGTTGATGATTATCTGTTGTGTCCCATCAGTTTGGTAGTGGATAAACACTGATGGCGCTCAAAGACTTTCAAACACTGCAGTGATTTATTTTATAATTGTATTTATCTGTTCATTTTTGTGGGGAAATGTGTGTGACATGAACAGTGCCACACACACAGCCTTTGGAGCCTGAGCTCGTTTGCAGCACCCATCAGGTTTTTTTTAAAGACATCCAGGAAAGATCAGTCTGTACAATATCGCAGCAACATACAGGCAGATGGGACAGCACAGCGTAAACTGCAGGATAATGGAGCATCAGAAAACACGAGGCAGCAGATTATTCACGACTGATTCCTCTTTAAAACCCGTTTGAGTTTAGGGTCCTTTTTAAGGAGCCCCATATGTAGACACTCCAGACAGAAAATGCATTTTGTCCTAATGAGGATTTGTGTAATCACACCTTTTTAGGTTCACGACATAAGGCAGCAAAAAAGACAGACAGTCTTTTCTCAAAGTGAACCTTAAAGCCTCGCTCACATAGAAATCGATTCAGCTTTTGCTTTGTGGCCGATGGTTGGTCGGCGTAATGGATATTTTAGGCTCAACGCTATCCTTTCCTCCCATTGGTTGTTGCTTTAATCATTCACCTCAAAATTGAGAAAAGGGGCGGCGGTTATTATGTTGTACTATAACTAAACTTAAAACTAAAACTAGGTGGGATTCAGCACTTTAGTTACTGAAATAAAAAAATAAAAACTAACTGAAACGATATAGATTACTTAGAAAACTAATTAAGATTAAATTAAATAATACTGGAAATGTCTTTAGCTTTAGTTTTTGTCCTTTTGGTCACATTTACCAACACAAACAGGCTGATGAGGCTTTGATGGATGTGTTTAAGATAATAAATACTTTACTGATCCCAGAAGTTGGTAAACTTACAGCAGTGAAGAGCTCAGTAAATCCACATTTAATATGATGAAATGAGGTTAAATATCAAATGAATGCAGGTATTGTGTAGGTGGTGGTTAAGATTTTCTGTATCTGTCCTCGTGTTTATTAAGTTTATTGAGACTTGGGATTTCTACGGGCTCTGAGACAGCTGCCTTCATGAAGTCTGTTTCTTTGGTCAGATTGTGAACTTTTTAAACTTCTGCTGTGAGAAATAAACTCTAAACTGATGCTAAACATTTACAAAGAATGTAAACTAAACTGAAACATGCAAACTCACTCTGGAAGCAAACTGAAACTGAACTGAATACAAAATACTCAAAATGAAATTGAAATAAAAACTAATGGGAAAATACAAAACTATATTAACTCTGCTCTGGAACCGCCAGCTTTGTTTCACGGTTTGTAGTCGCCACGTCACCGCCAGCCTCTTCCTGTGTGGACGCCCCTTATTGACCAGGCTTTTATTATTTTATTTTCTAACAGAAATAAAGACACTTGAAACAGGGGCTCAAAGACAGAATGTTTCTGTTTCCAGTTGTATTTCCACTAATTAATTCATTACGGCTGTTAAATAGATTTGTTGATTTGCAGCAGGGTTGAATTATGGAGCCAGCGTTTGGGTGACGGAGACACAGGAATAATGCTCACACTGGCTGTATGTGGTTGGTGATTATCCGTTTTCTGTTGGGTTATAGTTGTTTTGAACCATTACAAAGATGGTATTTATTGACACCAGCTGTATTTGTTAATGTTTGGAAGGTTCAGCCTGCAGTGAAGGTTAAAACGGCAGAAATGTCGCTCGTGACCTTCACAAAGTGCCTCTAAGAGCTGCTGCTGGCCAGCGGACCACACTTTGAAAACAGGAAATAAGCTAAAATAGTTTAATCATTGGTTCTTCAGTTAAATTGGTTACTAAGCAGGAACACCAAATATTCTGTAGGTTGAGCTCCTCTAATGTTTGGATCGGCTGCTTTTCTCCATTTTCTTTTTACAGTTTTGGATCAGATTTAACGTAATGAATTAAACGTGTCATAAATCTCAATACAGTTTTCTGTCAACGCAAAAACATCACAATACTGCCAGAAACAGTCCAACTGATTGATTAGCTTTAACCACCTCAGACAGCCATATTCTGTCATCTTAATGTCGGACATTTAATTTGTCTGTCAGAGCGTTCTCACCCCGGGGCATCAGATACTGCCGTCAGACGCTGCTGGCGTCACAGGTGCCTAACAGGCATTTAATGCTCACTGCTGCTTGTGAACAGTGGCGCTCACACAATGACATCACAGCTCCAGGTGTGTTTTGGAGTAATTTGGCTTGTCTTACACCGTCTGATGTTTCTGTCACCTGGCCGGTGTTTCCGGACCGGGTGTGAGAGCGAATCCGTCTCTACAGCCGTGTTCTCCAAAGAAAAAAAACAGATGGCTTTGTTTCCTGCTTCAGCACGGAGGCCGTGATTTTTAAAATATGTTTCCTGACTAGCAGCACTCTTCATTTATGAGAGGACTGCAGCGAGTCGCTCACGAGTATAAATGGTCACAAGGCTGCGGTGGCATCACAGTTTGTGTGAGCAATGACCAGCACATCAGCCGCAGCATCACACAGCAACCGTGGCAATAATCTCCCAACTTTTGGGATAAATAAAGTATATCATATGTTATCTTGAATGCTGATAAGAAGGCTGAAGGTTGATGGTGGAGTAAGTCACATGTTTGTGAGCCAGGAGGCCACAGTTCTTATTTTTGCTTTGTTCTCTGTGTCGTTTTCACTGTCTTTGTACTTTAGTTTTTACTTCAGTTTTTCACTCATTGGTAGCTTTAGGCACCAAAAACTAGTTGGTTAGTTTTAGTAAACATGCCCCTTCACATTAACCCTGGGTGTTGAAGAATGAGGCTAACCCACAGTGTTTGAATGTCATGTCTGTGGGTACTTTATAAGCGTACGTATGTGATGAGTTGGAAGTGAGAGACTTGTAGTATTGCCATAAACCCGATGCTCACACTGATTGTGTTAAAGGGCGCCTTGTGTGTTGTTGTGAGATGCCAGTGGCTTTGACAAAACAGCAGAATATGATATTCTGGGAATAAGAACAGACTGGTTCTTAGTCCGGGACAATGATGGCGATAGGTCCATGACTGATATGGTACCCTTTGGTATCTTTTATGTATTAGACTGTTGTTAATAAACTGACCAGTTAACAAAAACAAAACAAACAAAAAAACTAGAAAATGGCATTTCCTGACAAAAATCCTCAGATGGAAGTTTTTTGATAATTGCACCACATGGTGACGCTACTGTGGCACATATTGGGGCCTTATTATTCTTGATATTTCAAAACTGGAACCATGTTTCTGGCCTTTAGGGTATCCGAGTAGAAGCGATTTGTGTAGAGCAGTATTATTTTACTGGATATCAGCACCTTTATTGGCAGTCTTGGTCTGTTTGGCTTGCTTTGGCCACACCCACAAGAGCTTGTTAGCCAATCCTGGAAAAACAGTACGTGACATCTTAAATCAAATTTATGGGCGGTGTTCAGGAGTGTCTGATGATTATACGTACCAAGTTTTGGTTCTGAAGAAGGAGGAAAATTTATAATAGCTGGAAAATTTTCATTTTTTTTAATCACTGCAAAATATTATTTTCATAATAAAAGAAATTATTAAACTTTACAATTTCCCCTAAACTGCAATAAGTTACAGCATCTTCTCTCACTTAAACAAGTGAAAACAAAGCGAATAACACTGCCTTCATCAAAAAATCACATTTCTGCTGTTCTCAGGAAAATAGTTGATATTACCTAATTCAATGATGCTGAGTTCAAAAATGACAATAAAAATATTCCATCACGTACAGTTTTGTCACAAAATGTGAATCCATTTTTTCACATATGGTCCATTTGTGCTCGTTGTATTTCAGCTTCTCCAACACAGTTTGCATATTTTCACAGGTTTCTTTTAAGTGGACACAATGACCAGTTGGCACTGATGCAAAGTAATTGCCATTATGCAATACACAGTTTAGGCTGGCCACAATGCACATGGTCACTCGTGTGCATTGTACTCATAACCCACTGCACCCAAAAGACCTTCAACATCAACACAATGGACAAAGTCATCATCCATTTCAAATTTGGCTCTTGGAGCCAGAAGGTTTTTCTCACTGAGCCCAGACCCAAGAAGCTCAGCCGCTTCCTTTGGCAGATCCAGATCTCGTACTAAGTCATTTAACTCTGGCTGAGTGAATCACTGGGGCACAGATGAGCTACTAGAAGATGGATCTTCAAAGTCCTCATCAGTAGACTGTTGTATATCTGGAGACCAAATGTCACCAGACTCTTCTCTCTCATCAACTAAGCCAGTAAAAGGAAGGAAAAAGGAAGGAAAAACTCCCTTTTAACAGGAAGAAACCTCTGGCAGAACCAGGCTCAGGGGGGGCCGCCATCTGCCGCGACTGGTTAGGGATGAAGGGAAACAGAAGAGAGCAGAAGGAGACAGGACAAAAGACACACCTATGGGAGAGAGACGGAGTTAATAATAACTAATGATTAAATGCAAGTGGTGTATAAACACATGGAGAGTGAAAGGAAGTGAGGAAGAGGAAGTGCTCAGTGCATCATGGGAAGCCCCCAGCAGCCTAGGCCTATTGCATCTTAACTAAGGGATGGTTCAGGGTCACCTGATCCAGCCCTAACTATAAACTCTATCAAAAAGGAAAGTTTTAAGCCTAATCTTAAAAGTAGAGAGGGTGTCTGTCTCCCGAATCCAAACTGGGAGCTGGTTCCACAGAAGAGGG
>VUQI01049672.1:0-25690 GCA_015106735.1 Paratilapia polleni | reverse complement strand
TTCACTCTCCATGTGTTTATACACCATTTGCATTTAATCATTAGCTATTGTTAACCCTGTCTCTCTCCCATAGGTGTGCCTTTTTTGTCCTGTCTCCCTCTGCTCTCTTCTGTTTCTCCTCACCCCCGACCAGTCACGGCAGATGGCTGCCCCTCCCTGAGCCCGGTTTTGCCGGAGGTTTCTTCCTGTTAAAAGGGAGTTTTCCCTTCCCACTGTTGCCAAGTGCTTGCTCATAGGGGGTCGTCTGATTGTTGGGGTTTTCTGTCTAATATTGTAGGGTCTTTACCTTAAAATATAAAGCGCCTTGAGGCGACTGTTGTTGTGATTTGGCGCTATATAAATAAAATTGAATGAATTGAATTGAAAAATGATGCTTACTCTGTGAACTTGACACCAAGGGGTCCTTGCATCCATATTGACAAGTTGGGAGTGACAGACTCATCTCACTGTTCCTATAAACCTAGTGCATCATAGCAATGATGCTCAAGGACACCATGTATCTGTGAGACGCCAGAGGCCTTGACTATACTTCAGTGTTTAGTGCCCTGGGAATAAGAAAAGGACAGCGAGAAACAGAAACTAACTTCTCCACCTATTTGAAATCTTCCATTCTACCATGCTTTCTAACTCTCCTCATTGTCAGCTCTTATCAACCACAGGACAGACTGAAATGTTGACACATCTGTCAGAAAAAGATGAGGTGTTGGCAGCTCTTCCTTTAAGCTTTGCAGGAAAATACTGTCTGTTTCTGTGTGTGTGTGAAGTGTGTTAAAATAAAACTCACATATGATTATCACACCACACACCCTTTGACACCCCAGCCAACACAAGACTGATCAAAAATCGATTTACCACGAAAGTAAAAAACAAAAAGAGCTTGGGAGACTGTGGAGTGTTGTTTCCATGGATACACAAGCATAAAATTCAGAGGGATGTTGTCACAGGAGATGACCCATGTTGGTATGTCTCATTATCTGGAGAGTTTTCAGTTCATAGAGCAGTAAACAGTATTATCATTTGACATCACAAAGAGATATTGAGCCACAGTCAGGAAGGGCTGGGAATGGAGAATTAAATAAAACCCTGTAAACAGAAGAGAGGAGCAGAGAGGAGTTATATATCTATGGGACCCAATTCAAACTAAATGGAGCCTAGTCAGCCAAGGAAATTTGCCTCATTGGCTCTAATGACTCCACTAAAATGACAGTGATTATATCTAAGTAAATGAAAGTGAAAGACACATGCAGTACACAGTCTGCAGACAAACATGTCATTTATGTGGTCAGATTTGTCACTGTGTGGTTGTCCTGCCCCTCTCCTCAAAGAGCTGATCCACAGCCAACTCGGGAAACATATGAGCCAGTCATGTGGTTGCACGATGCAAGCACACACAAGATGTTCACTACAGCTTCAACTGTGTGGTGACAGGCATATCAATTATTTTCATAAAGATGCTTCAGTGCTCTGCTAGAATGAGCCAGGGACATCGATCATGTCAGCACTGAACCATCAGCAGACGGTTAATGTCATGAAACAAGTGTAGTAGAAGTATAACTTTAGGAGAAAAAAAGCTTTTAAACTTTATTTTGCAACATGTTCACCCTACCAAATCGTCACAGACACTAGAGAGGTACCCCTTATGTTAAAATGTAGTAAGAAGATGTTTCTGACCAGTTGGAAGTCAAGATGTCTTGTGCAAAGCGTAATTTTTTTTTGATTAGAATCAGATTTGTTCTATAAAGCTTATGATTGACTAAATCTACCATTATTTCCCCACAACAGGCAGGTAATGAGTGTAATATTCAACAAACA
Organism: Paratilapia polleni; assembly: GCA_015106735.1. Classification (NCBI taxonomy): domain Eukaryota; kingdom Metazoa; phylum Chordata; class Actinopteri; order Cichliformes; family Cichlidae; genus Paratilapia; species Paratilapia polleni. The sequence continues at coordinate 23,878 of VUQI01049672.1, read as the reverse complement.
GATGTTTAGCTGTAATCTTTGTTGCAGTGAATTTTCATGCTGTCCAGTTTAATTTTCTGGATTGGATTCATGCATGTCCACGATGCAAAGATGGATTTCAGAAATTGCCATTTCCAATCAAGAGTGAGAAATTATGTTTCTTTAGTGGAGTTAAAGTTTGTTTTCAGAATCTCTGCACCGGATGAACTCTGAAGGGCTGCAAAGAGGTGAAGTATAAGACAAATAAGGATTATTTTACTACCAACATTAAAAATATGAAGTTGGAAATTGAGCACAGTAGGTATTTTTACCTAATATAAAGTGCATTTCCTCTCTTTGACACACTGCAGAAACACAATTTGCACAAAACATGAAGATTTTTAAGATGGTTTCTTCCACCCTTGGTTTGTATTCCCACATGCTGCTGTAGTATTGATCTGTCTAAGCCCTGTGCATGCTCTTTATCCAGGAATGCTTCTTGCAGTGCAATTAGTTTAAAGAAATACACATTCTGGCACAGATGAATAGTGACTCTGCACTTTGAAAAAAAAAAATTCTCTTGCTTTTATGAAATCATGGCAGTTTTGAAATGTAACAGCATCATAAATTAGAAAATAAGGTGTTTTCCAGTGAACTGTACTTAAGTAAGACAGCTGAGATAAACACGCCGTTAATCTCTCTCAACTGTTGTTTACTGTTGCAGAAGAATTATGTTTTTGTCATTAAGCATTGTAGAGTTTCAGTGGTACCCACCAACTTCACACTACATTTTCACACTGCATTGGTGATAATACATCTTGTCACAGGTTACAAGCCTTGCAGAACTGAGTTTGTATTTTTCTCACTCAGTTATGAAAGGCTGTGATGGTTCTTTTCTTTCCTACTGACCAAAGCATGAATATTGCACATTATAACACTGTCCAAATTGAAAATATTACTGATATATGACAGTTTTCCTGAATTGCTAAAGCACTAACTTCCATTCTCTATACAACGCCCCGAGGCAATTTATTAATCAGTCACCCACTTTTGGAAAATTAAACAGTTTTCACCTACTTGAACACAATTTGCAGATTTGATTTATTATTATTATTATCTTCTTTTGTAAAACTCTAAACACACTCACTAAAACACATTTTGCAGTGATTCACTTGTGATGCATAGTGCTTACCACAGGAGGCAGAAGATAAACGGAACTACAGCATAGATAACATTTTCTATATACAACTCAAAACTGTTCACACTTGTCGCAAATCATGTGACGAAAATTATACAGGCCAGTTCAGAGTAAGGGTGAGTTGAAAATTTACAGCAAAAAGTAGCTGGAAACAATCTGAGAGGAAGAGGAAGAAGACAACAAAGAGGAAGATCAAGTATAGTAATTTTTGATGTAAATTGAGCCAGTGCGAAAAACCATGTTTCTTTGCATAGAATTACAATTCTTATGTGAATGAGGGAAACAGGACAACCTCAGCAGATCCTCTGTTGCCACTGTAAAATTGAATCTTTGCTGTATGCTGATATTTTGGTACATCACGTTGTAAGTATAAAAGAGACTGGGATTCTGTTTTTACTTAGCATTTCTACTAAGGCACACTGTCATTTTCTTTTCTCATTTTATTTACATACAGTGACCATCAGAGGGGGCTGAAATCAGCTTCCAAGTGTACAGAACAGCTTAATTACAATGCCAGTGCCTGTTGAGAACACTGAGCTAAAGAAAACATGTATTTGTGTGTTGATATTTAAGAGCTTCCAGCAATTTAAACCTAAAAATGTAACTGGAAAAATATTGTGCATTTGCAGATGTGCACTAACAGTATTTCACACTGGCAGAATCACACACCCACACAGGTCCCACAAACAGGGATAAAGCTGCTGCATAGACAAATTTCCACATGCACACATACCGTTTTGTTTCCATGTTTGTTTTTCACAATATAGGGTATCCATTACATTTATTCCCTGCAGACTTACAGGCCTATACACTGATTACACCTACAGAGTTGTTTTCACAAATGCAGACTGACGACCGTGTGCAGACTGAGGTTTTCTTTGTTGCATTTGGAGAGGTGGGACACACAGGTTTCACTTTCAGAGGTTTGCCATTGCTTGATAGGGGAAGGAGTGCAGTAAACAGACCAGATTAACTCAAGAAAATCTCACGGCTGGATGTTGCAACCATCCATTTATGTCACTAGAGCCCCAGATTTAATAAGATGGCGGTTTTGTAAGGGACATCCATTTCACCAAAAGCAGCCCCCTGTTTATAGCTGTTTAAAGATTATCATAAGTGCACTTGGCACATATCCAGTGTCTTGCATATTTAATACAATATAATACAGGCTAATGATCCCAATGTACGAAATGAGATGGCTTCTGTGTTCTTAAAATGAGCAGCTAATTTAACTTAACACTAACCAAATGCAAAGTAACCAAATACCTAACTTAAATGTGAAATAAATTAAACAAGGTATTTAATGCAAATGATGCCCCCACCCCACCCTGCAATTAAGAAATGTCAATTTAACAGTGCTGAATATACAAAAGGTAACTAATGCTACAAATAGACACTACAAATAGATCAAATAAATATTACTATGTCATGAAATTAAAGATTATGTGGTGTCATTTGTATGTTTGTCTATATGTGCAAAAATAGGATCTAAAAAGAAATATAGGAATTAGCATGTGTCATGCAAGTGCATGGGGGTTACCGATTTTATAACTGATACAGCTGTACAATACCTGAACTGACTTCTGAATTCTTCTTGATGTTTCTAAAACCTTTCTGGAGTGGGCTACATGCTGTTAAGAGTGCATTCTTGTACATTCTTAACATTGTGACTGTACAGTGTTTTTTAGCTCTAAGTAACTCCCCCACTTCCTTAATTAATTTTCTTCTGGAAAAACAGAAGTGGTTCTCCAACTGCAGGACATAGAGCCACTGCAGCTGTCATTCATGACAAGGGGGGAAATTTGTAGTTACATTAAGCTGAATGGGTATGATTTATGTAGGGAAAATTAAAAAAAAGGAAATGACTTCAGTTCATCCATCCATCCACTTATCTAAAGCTGGGTCACAGTGGCAGCAGGCTAAGCAGGGTTTTCCAGATGTCCTTTTCCCCAGCAACGTTCTCCAGTTCCTCTGGGCATCCCAAAGTGCTACCAAGCCAGATGAGATATATAATCTCTCTAGCAAATACTGGGTATGTCCTGGGGTCTCCTCCCAGCTGGTCTTTTCCTTCCTGCTCATCTCTCTTCAAAATGTTCTGGTGCTGATATTTATTTCACTGAAATTCAGTTAAATTCTAGAACATGTCAAAATATCCTCAAAATATTAAAATATCCTCTGTGACAAACCTGTTTACCCTAGTGACCAGTGGTTGCCAGGTGGCTGCTGACTGGTCTCTAGGCTTGTGCGTCTGGGGCCTTAACTGGTGATTCTAAATTGGCCATAGGTATGAATGTGAGTGTGAAAGTTGTCTGTCTCTCTGTGTTAGCCCTGTGATAGACTGGCGACCCATTCAGGGTGCACCCCACCTTTTGCCTTATGACAGCTAGGACAACCTCTAGCCCCCCGGCAGCCCCGAGTTGGGTAAGTGGTTAAGGAAATGGATGGATGAATGAGTTTGTTTACATCACAAATTGAAGTATGCTGAAAGCTGACAGGACGCAGTTGTATTGTTGCATTCAGTATGTTATAAAAAGCCTTTTTTGTAACATACTGTAATATGTTTGGTCTGGTGCTGTATAATTTTTTGCTCAGATGTGCACAGACTGGTCTTTTTCTGAAATTGCTGATGTTGTCCATATATTCAGACTGAGTTAAGAATAAGGACAGCACGACAGCACTGTCCATTTATTGGTACAGCTAGACTGCACCAGGAACAGAAAATGAAATTCATGTGGGAGTCGTTTCTCTCTGGGTGACTCTGGCTTAATTGGTGACAATTCATGGTTATGAAGTGAAGGCAGAGACAGAAGCCTTATTATAAACTCTCCGGACAACAGCAAATTAAATTTGAAGCACACAGGAGACCAACGAGTCTCGAACAGAGACCTGTCATTCTAGGGGAAATAAGCTTCTATATTGCAAGGGTAGGAGAATTAATTTACGGGTACTTTGTGCAAAGGCAAAGAATGTGAAAAAACAAAGCCACCCTCATTTTAGTAGAGTCAGTCCATCAAAAGCAGTGAGACTTTCCAACACATGGAGCAAAAAGCTTTAAATTGGGTTTTCCACAATTACTAAGAGACATTTCTGGAAACCTTTCACTGTTTTTTTTCTCAAAACTCCAAACACAAAACCCAAGTTTTTAAACTATATTCACAAAACCTCTGACTCTTCTGGCAAAACCTCAGAAACCTCAGTTAGTGTTTAGCAATTGACATCATATGGCAAAGTACTAACTTGAGTCATAATCCTATCTTTGAGCATTACAACCACTGTGGAGTATATTGGGGTTTGTTGACTACTGGTTCCTTACGCAGTATACCCCAGCATTGTTTTAATGCCAGGCTGTTTTTCATCAAGAGAAGGTATTAAAAAAAAACTGAAATACACACTCAATGGCCACTTCATTAGGTACACCTGTTCAACTGCCTGCTCTGATGAGTCTCGATTTCAGCTGCAACATTTGGATGGTACGGTCAGAACTTAGTTTGAACAACATGAAAGCATGAATCTATCCTGCCTTGTATCAACCGTTCAGGCTCGTGGTGGTGGTGTAATGGTTTGGGGGTTATTTTTTTGGCACACTTATTACCAGTTGAGCATTGTTGAAACACTACAGCCTACCTGAGTATTGTTGCTGACCATATCAATCCCTTTATGACCACAGCGTACCCATCTTCTGATGGCTGTTTCCAGCAGGATAACATGCCATGTCACAAAGCTCAGATCATCTCAAACTGGTTTCTTGAACATTACAATGAGTTCACTGTACTTAAATGGCTTCCATAGTCACCAGATCTCAATCCAATAGAGCAGCTTTGGGATGTGGTGGAACAGGAGATCAAATTCTGCACTTCCTGCAGATTTATGCAGCCGACAAATCTGCAGCAACTGTGTGATGCTGTCATGTCATATGGACCAAAATCTCTGAGGAATGTTTATAGCACCGTGTTGAATCTGTGCCATGCAGAATCATGAATTAAGGCTGTTCTGAAGGCAAAAGGGGGTTCAACCCAGTACTAGCAAGGTGTATCTAATGAACTGACTGATGCCATGCTAAGAATTTTACGGTAAGAAGCATTTCTTGTCTGTAGTTTGAGAAGAAGGCAGGCAAGATAATTAACATGCCCAGAAACAAAGTAAATCTGACTCTCCACTCATCCCAGCCATTTCCCATTTGCCCTTATGTTGCTTTCCTGTTACAATCTGCTGGCCACCAGTTCATGACCCAAATGCGGTCACAGAGAGACAGCAAAAACACAAAAGTTAAATAAAAAGTTACAGGTGGCAAAGACACAGTAACAGCTGGAAAATCCAGGAAAAAAAAAAAGCTCAACAAAGAATAATTCAAAACAAGGGTGTAGCAAAGTGGTGAACTGACATGGGAGACACATGCAGGACTGTATGTGCAGGTAGAACTGATAGAATAAGGAGACAGAGATGGAAAACATTAGGGCAGAGCAGACAATCGGGGGTGGAAATACAAATTAAGGTAAACAACAAAAAACCAAGATAGTGATTACCGGAATATAATGTAACTACAAAACAAAACAAACAAAGAAAAAGGGCACTAGACTGGAACAAACACAGACAGGGTGATCAGGAGTAAAAGGAAAGAAATGCACTGGAAACAAGAGGAAAGAGCAAAAGACAAACTTTGACATTGCAGTGAACATGACACTGTAATTTCAATCAGTGAGAAGAGATGCAAAATAGGGCTTTTTGGTGACAGGTTTTCTGATTGAAGGTTGCTTCTCTGTAAGATACTGGCTTTAAATTTCACATAGGAAAACAAAGTTTAACAGATAAGCAGCTCATGGTTTTAACTCAGTGCCATTTCTGAAAAGTTACACAGCAATTATATTTCAATAAAAGCTACAGAATAGTTTAAGTGAACATAATTCATTTTGTGAGTATGAGGAGAATTACAAAGTCACAGCATATCCACACCATCTGGGCTTATTATTTATACCATCTCACAATAGATTGTGAAATAGTTTTTTCTCCTCCATTGGTAAAGGTTACCGTGTGCTTTTTAATCTGTCAAAACAAAGAGGATATTATTGTAATTTAACACAAATGAATCGACATGGGGAGACATTTACAAACACTAACTTAAAGGGAAGGATAACTGATTACCATTCGTTAACCTTGGTATAAGAGAGAAGACACTGGTGAGATTCAACAGGAAATTGAATTTCCAGAGTGGGAAAGAAAGTGCTTAAAAGAGGACATTAGGAAAACATAAAAATTGGAAGAGTAGTGGAGAAAACACCAGTGACAAGGAAGCATTTATACCACAGAACATGTCTCATTTAGAGATTTTTTTATGATATTAAAATGAATCAGCAGAATATTCGATTTGCACTCAAACAATTTATAGAAGATGCAATATAATGCTGGTTTCTATAAAGTACAGTTAAAGTGGTAATTACAGCACAAATGGAACTGTATTGATTTCACATAGAATATTACATTACACTGTTTAGTAAATGATGTAGTGGCTAAAGGAAAAAGTACACTCTAAATATGGTGCTGTGCAAAAAGATTCAGCTTTAGCTTTTAAGAATTTTACCAATAACATTTATCTGTGTGTCAAAAAGGAAATATGAAATATTTTTGATTTCCACATGTTTATTTAGAAAGTAGTGAATTTTACAGTGAGATATTTGTATGCTGTTGAAGAAGGTACCACAATCCAAACAAAACTAGACCAAGTTTCATTTTGTGCAATATTAATTCCATTCATTTATCTATCCATTTTCTTCACCACTTGTCCAACTGAGTGTCGAGGAGGTGGTATTGGCTGAAGCCAAAAACTGGACAGGCTGACCGTCCATCACAGGGCTAACACACAGAGACACACGACCACTTACTCTCATGTTCACAACTAGGGCCAACTTAGATTCAGCAGTTAACCTAACGAGTATGTCTCTGGACTGTGGAAGCACCTGGAGAAAACCCACGCAAGCACAGGGTACCTCAAATTTTAACACCTGAACATACATAAAATATGATAGTGACTGTGACTCTACTATAACCCCAAAACAGAAGCAGCTACACTGTATACTGCAACAGATTTTTATTATTTACACCTGTTATTCCAGTGATGTTGGACGGGGTTATGTTGTGGGTGCTGTGCAAGTCAGCTGAGTTTTTGGTTCGGTTTTTCAAACTGAAAACATTTCTTAATGGACTTATGCACACTGATACAGTTTCCCTAAAATGCTGCCACCAAGCTGAAGGGATGTATCCGCTATGGTACGCTGTAAGGTATGTACGATTAATTAATACAATGTATGTTACAATTAATAGCCCTTAGCCTACAGCATAAAGACATGGAAACAATCAGGCTCTTCTCAATCCAAAGGATAGAATGATGCCTTTCTTCTACAACACACCACCTCTGAAGCTCACTTATTAATTTGTGTAAGCATACCAAAACAACAATAACAAAAATATTGTAAAACCAGTTGTAGTGTTGCTGTATACAAACCTGGGGCAGTGACTTCCTGCTTTGTGCTAATCTGTCTGGTAAATACGAATTTACAGCCAGAGGACAGACAGTTGTAAAAGTGGTGTGAATTTCCTGAGATGTCAAACGATTCCTTTACCTTGATCATAGGAGTTCAGTTAGGCGATACAGTATGTTAAAATTTTCCCATCTCCCATGGCCATAAAACTGTTTATCAGTCAACTGTCGGATTACTTCTGAGCTTCTGAAAATGGGGACTATGTATAAAAATGGCTGTTATTCCTGAACAGTTAATGCAATAATGTTGTTAAACCCATTGAACGGATGCTGAAAATCTGCACTTCCACCATATCTTAACTGTTTGATTAAAAATATTATTCATAATACTCCTCAACTCTAAGTGCCAGTTTGAAAAATGACTCCTCCCCCGACAAACAAACAAACAAACAAAAAAAACCCCATATAAACAAAACAACAACAACAACAAAAATTGGATTCAGTCACTCATGGATGTATTTTTCCAGCTGCCCAACTCCAGTGTTTAGCACATCAGACTTTAATGCATGAAACAAAGTTTGAATCCCATCACAAAGTGGCAATTTACAGTTTAGGGTTTAATTGGCTATAAACACAGACTTTTTATAACTACAGCCGAGTGGTTCCCAAACTCTAGCATTACCTCAAACATGTCTTTATTTTTTCCAAACCACAATCTCTCCCTAACATTTACTATAATCTGGCTGGCCGGCACAAATTGTAAAAAGAAAAAAGCAAGAATGTTAAAAACTTTAAACACTGTAATTGAATTTAATAAAAGGCTGTAAAAACACAACATTGTTTACTGAGCTTCACTTCTGTTGACTGTAAAAGCTGTCCACTTAGGATTCATTAGGAAGGTTTATTTAAAAATCACCACAAGACACCTGATTGTTGTTGTAGATAATCCGATTATTGTGTGCGTGGAAATGGCTGCTAAGCTGCTTGTCTGCCACTCAGTTCCTTTATGTTATTGGTCCAGATGAACATGTCAGTTAGCCAATAATAAATTGAAAGAAACTGAGTTTTTTTTTCTCTTGTCTGAGCCTCGAGCTTTAAAATTATCTTTTGGGATTTACAGATGGTTATTTTTTACTGTATTTAAGTAAACTGTTAAGATCGTTTTTTTTCATAACTGCAATACAATTGTTTGTAGAGAGAAAATTACTTTTTTGGAGAGCTGTTGTATATAAGAATATAAACAATCTGCTCGGACCAGATCTTGGCGACAGGGCTTATTGTGGATTTCATTTTTCAAAAATCATTTTGAAAAGCATTTGTCATCTCTAAGCCCGTTTGACCCCGCCTCACTATACTGCTACATCATAAAATCCCACTGGGGTCTGTGTAATGTGCAGTCATTGTCTACAGTGCATGATGACAACCCAAACATTAAAGTAAATTAATGAAAAGATGAGTTCATATTAAGATGATTTTAATTAACGGTGTCCTTCCTGGTCTGCTAACAGTGAGCGTCACGTCTGGGAGGAAGAGACAAACTCTCTTAAAGGTTATTAATTAAAACTCATTAAGCTGTAAAAACTGATAAGTTAAAGGAAGCACACACAGTTGAGTTTGTATGAGGGCGTGAGTATGCCTGGAGTCAGGGAAAAGTTGTCTGGGATACTGAGAAATGTCAAGTTACAAGTGCCACAAAATAAATCAGTCAGTTACTCTGATGCAAAGCAGAGATTTTCCATTTTAAAGAATATAAAAACTATGATAATAATAACAATGAAATGACAATAATAGCATGTCTGTACGAAGAGTAATAAAACACACAAAATACACACACTGGATGGAGGTCTGGATATTTGTATGTGTGTGTGCGTGTGTGGGTGTATGCACTTGCCCAGCCATCTTAGCGAGGACCACTTTTAATTTTAGACCATTGGAGTGAGGACATTTTTGAAAAGTGAGGACATTTTGGCTTTTCCTCACTTTTCATACCACTCCAAGGGCCTGTTTAAGCAGTAGGGCTTGGTATTAGGATTAAATTAGGAACCTAGTTACTGTAGGGCCTATAAGGTTAGGGTAATGCATTATATCACCAATGTCCTCACAAAGATAGTAACGCAAACATGTGTGCAGGCAGGTTTGTGTGCAATTGCAGTCAAGCTGGATTGGCCGTTTGAAGCTCAGTCACTGGGTTCATTGCTGCGAGCAAATTGCAGACCAACATCAAAGACGTGACAAAGCTGTGGTGAATAATGAGAGAAACTGAAAGAATGAGGGGAGAATTGCTAAAGGTCAAAATGGAGACAATAAATGCTTGAGAGATGAGAATTGACAACATAGCCCAGAATAAAGACAAATCCCATGTTTTAAACTTTCTATTTTGAGCCATAAATGAATCAGTTGATACTCTTCAGCCAATTTAAGAGCAATTTCCATTGTTAAACATTTGCACAATATAGTAAATTAGAAATTAGACTTTATTACTTTGTAATAAACATTTAAAAGCAAACTGATCTGGTGTTCACTTTGTTGACACAATTATAATCATCTTTTGTGTGGTAGCTCAGAGGAGGAGGGGCCCCAAATGCAGGACACTGTGGACAGATTAAGTCCAATATTGAAATCTTTAATTATTAGGCTATTAGTCAATAACAGGAGGCCAGCCAGTATGGCAAATAAATCTAGCAGGCAGGCACACAAGATATAAAAAATCCATAAGACAGATGAAAAATTATACACCAGAGGGAATACTTTAAAGTAAAAGAAACAAAAATGTAAAAGTGAAAAGTGTAAACTGAAACAGGAACATCATGATGAATACTCCAAACAGAGAAACATGAGGTACAGAAGTAATAGCTGCTCTAGAAAACTCAACTGCAGCTTGTACAAAGACAACCTGACATGGAGCAAAAGGAAGTAGGGGAGTATACTGAGAGGACTGAACGGATAATTGATCACTTGAGTGAGTTCATTACTGCGTCCTTCACTGTACTATATAACAGATGCTCAGCAGTTTCTACAGTAAGTAGTAAAAGAGGTTGCTACTAAATTTCCCATCTATAAAATGTGACAGATTGTATTGTGACATAATTTGAGTAGTAGAAACTAATGTCTTTGAACAACAAAAAAATTTAATTTGTATATGTTGACAAGCAGCAAGCAATATACTGTCGGATAAAGTAGATAGGCAGTGATTTTTGGCACAACCCAGTGACACAACCCCTTGTTTTTCGAATTGCTCAGCACTGACACACGACAGCCTAATGAACTGGTGCATTTATTAGGAACTGTGCTTGGACAGAGCTATAACCCCCACCAAACCCATCTCACCCCCTTGTACACCTGTCCCAAATTAGATCTTATCTATAGTGACGAAAACCATTTTCCCCAGGCTATAAACATGTTTATTTCTGTTGTGACACTGAACATTTTAAAATGAGAGTCTATGGGGATTCTCACTGGCTCACTCTTGGAGCCAGTCTCCAGTGGCCATTCGAGGAACTGCAGTTTTTGGCACTTCCATGTTAGCTTACTTTTTCAGCCCCAGAGATTGTAACTTCCCATGTTACCATTAAGAATTTTAGAAAATACATGATGATCAATTTCTTATGGTTCAATTTTACATTTTAGTACACATTTATTTTAAAGTGTGGACCTTCTTCAGCACTTAAGTTGTACTAGTAAACTAAACTTTAGTTTCAAGGATGCTTTATTTTAAGCAGCAGAATACTACAAGGCCTGTCACCATGTCTCTCAGCTGCTGAGTCAGACTGGGCGCTCTCTGACAGGGAACAGTAAGTGACGTTTGCACACATTTACCAGTAAATGGAGATATTACTCACCTTCACCCTTTGCCTGCTTCACTTCAAGCATGACTCCGAGCATAAAAAAGATGAGGCAGAGGCTTGACGTGATGGAAAGAATATTAAAAAGCACAAAAGTAACTTCAGACAGTAAGACAGTGATGAAATGAATACAAAGAAGGACGGATGAGGTAAAAGAGATAACCCAGCTGACATATGGATGAATGGATGGAGGAACAAAAGATAGCTCTAACACTGTGAAACCAGTCCTGCTTGTTTGTCATTATTAGCAGATTGCTGCACATTATCGCTTTCTGTCTCTCTCCATCCATCTATGCCTCTCTCAGTTGTTTTTCTGAACAGATGTGATCTATAGTCCCAGGGGTAATCGCTGTTGTTTTTGTGAAAAAGAGTGACGTTCAAGGACTTTGAATTAGGGGAGGAATATAAATGAGCTGTTTTGTAAAAGTAACTAAACTTTAATTATATAAAAACCAATATGGATGTAAGCCTAACTCCTATAAAATGTCTTTATATATAAATACAAGTACTTTGAGCCTGTGAGGCTGTGCTGCAGCACAGCTGTGCCTTTAAATTAATGCTACCATAAATGCAAATTCTATAATATTTCAACCATCCTTTTTTAATATTCTTTATTTATCTATCAGTAGGTAAAAAGGTCAAATAACCATTTTTCGTTTTCTTTCTTACACAAATATTCTCTCTCAGTATTTTGCTGGTAACCCAAACTAATGTCAAAGTCACTCTGCGGCTGACCCTATAACATCCATTCTGTAACAAAACTGTTAAAAAAATCCCTGCTGTTTGAGAAAAAATAAATTCTGTCAGAGCATTTTAATAGTCAAAGACATTTAATGAATAAAACATGCTTTAGTTGCCTTGAGCTGAAGATAAAATACCAACAGTGAACAGTTTGAAGACAAGTTCGGTAGTATGTTCATTTGATTTTTAAAGTGCATTTGCATGTGCAGATTGGTTACATATAAACTTAAGGAGACATGTTTGGGTTTTGATTAGTTTTGTGTTTGCACTCCAGAAATTTATCTATAATGATTAAAAATTATTCTTTTGATTTTCAATCTGTATAATAATCCAAGACCACTCCTGTGTTGTGTAGTTGGAGGATTTTTCTTTTTCTTCTGGACACACAGGAGCAGGTGCAGTTTGAAGTGAACAAGGAATTGATTGCCAAATTATTCATTGTTGTGCAGAGGATGATTAATTGGAAAGTATGTGGGCTACCAGCCAACAGCAGCGCTGATGACGCTCGTCCTTTACTCAAAACTCAGCCAATGAGAGACCTGAAGGCTACAGTGGTATCTCAAATAATTAAAACTGAACAATCCCCTAGAGCCACTGTCAAAATTGTCACTTTCATCAAATGTTGCAGTATCAGTGGCACAAGGTCACAGGGTACCTGTGCCAAAAGGGGCTCACAAGATGAGTCCTTCTGATCTTGTCATCATGTTATACCTTGAGGCAGCTGTACAGGCATTATTTCAAAACAAAGGACTCATTTGTGTAATAAAACAGCATGCACAAGCTTGCTCATTTATTTTTTCATAACCCAGCCTTCAACATGTGCCTGAACCTCATGCAAAATCCCACACAAAAACATGGCAGAAAAATAGCTGTTTAAGTTTCTCTATTGTTTTATTTAATTACCTTCTTAAGCAGAAGAAGAGTGAAAAGGTTACAAATCTCCAGTTCCCCTTTAACTGCTTGATTGTTCTTCCATTTTTGGTGATCACAGGCTTCCAATTTGTCAAAGCTGCCTTCCCCTTCATGTGGCACCTAATGGCATAAAAACACTAAACAAACAACTAACACAGTCTGCAGAGTTCACACAGAGTGGTTATATGTGCTTCAATTTTGGTCACATTTGATTTTGCCGTTTGTGTTAGATCACCTTTAGAGGTTTATTATAATAAATGTCAACAGTGCTTTCACAAGCAGCAATGCCTCCATTCCCTCCACTCATGTTTTTACAGAGAACAAACAACAAATATAACAAAATGCTCTCACTTCCATGGAGAGTCATCCAAGCTACAACAGCAGCAGCAAAAAGCTAGATAGATATCATTGCCATTCATTTAATACATTTTCATTCTGGTGCTGCAAATATAGAATTAAAAACTATGGTGGTTTCACAGGATTTAATGCAGTACATTTATGAAGGAAACAGGCTTCACCAGGAAGGCAAATTCTTTAAAAAGGGAGCATTGCAGCACTATGACTCAGATTTTACACATGCACTACAGCCCTAAACTTTTCTAGGACTTACTAAACAGAGATGCACGTGAGAATGCAAATGTTTAACACAGTCAGGTCAGACATTAGTTTTTTAATCTGCCAGCTCCCTAGTGCAAAGTCTGTGTGATGCACTGATGTAATAGCACAGTTAATAGTCTGGTGCATTTACACCCAGCAAGTGGGCGTCCCTTGCTCCCTTGCACAGAATCAAACAGAATATTTCTAGTAGTGCAAATGCATCTGGTGTCTGCTACATGCAAGAAAGAACATCTGTAGAAAATATCCCAAAGTGATTGTCCCAAAATTGTCTGAAGTTGATGCATGAAAACAGCTTTAATAGTATGTGCAGTTTAATGACAAAGCACACATAACTCAAAAGAAGTAACTTCAAGGTGACTCTGTTTTGAATCGTGTTTGGTTTTGATAATGTCTGTTTCAGTCAAATGTCTTCATTTGTTTAGAGAGGTAGATAACCTCTCACCCTACAGCAAAAGAAGCAACAGTTTACCGAACATGCATGTTTTTGGACTGTGAGAAAACATGCAAACTCCACACAGAAAAGCCTCAGCTGACCAGCAGGTTCAAGCCCAGAACCTTTCCTGCTGTGAAACGATAGTGCTAACCACTGCACAAACCAGACTGCCTTGTCTTCAGACCCTTGATTCTGAATTGAAATGCAAATAAATGGAAGTTTATTAAAGTGAATGAGGCTAAATGATTTGAGCTGTTGAACAAAGTTCAATAGGAGAAAAAGCAAAAGAAGAAGACCTCATTGCTTTACTTTACTGCAAGCAGTACAATGAAGGAAGCAAAAGTAACATGTAACCCTTTGGTTGCCCCTCCAGTAATGTTTGACAATAGTTACACCACAGAAAGACAAAGGCTGCATATAGGCTGATGTGGGTGGCTTCCTGTTTGGAACAAGTAAGTACTGTACCTGTGTGACATTTGCTTATACTTGTTAGAAGCATCGCAGATGTTCTGTTCTTATGAGTGACATTAACATAATCATAGAGATTCTGAAAATAATGAAAGGAAGATTATGAGAGTCCTTAGTGCACAAACTGAATAGTGCCAAAGGCTGCTAGTAACATCTTGTGCAAACGTATGTTTTCTGTGTACTTTTTATCCATGCAAGATGCTGAGGATGGCACACTTAAGGTGTTGGTCAGTCAGTCCACTTTGGTACAGACTGAACTTGCTCAACTACTACTATCAGACAGACTGCTGTGATTACTGTCAGTAGAGGATGAATCTTGGTCCTCTGGCTTTATCTAGTGCTACCAGCAAAGTTTTCAACAAGTGTAAAACCCTCGGGGCTGAAAATGAAGCAAACGTGCAAGTGACAAAAATTGTAGTTTCTTAAATGGTAACTTGAGGCTGACTCCAAAAGTGTCTCCCGTATACTGTAGATAACAGGTGGACAAAGCCTTGAACAGGCTGTACCACACAGCAAACCATATTATTTGCCAGATAATTTCATTGAAAGTGCTCCAAAAGGCACTAATATTACAGACACGTTAGGTCGAGTTCAGTGACTCTTATTAGCAGAGGTGAAGTCAGCAGACAGTGATCAGCTACAGCTGCCTATGTAGGGACACCTGTCAATCAAAGCAGGGACGCCTCTAAAATTAAGCGTCAGAAAAATGAAACTGCTGCAGAAATGCCAAAAACAGTTCCTCTAGTGGCCACTAGAAGCTGGCTCCATAAGTGAGTCAATCCCCATAGACTATCCATAGACAACTTTACAGAATTAAAAAGCATTTTTACAGCCTTTAGTGGTGATGCGTGTACTACAAAGCAGGATTTGTCGTTAGCGAAGCAACTTCAAGTTTAACTTATGTTAAGAAGGTGGCTGACTTGTTACTGGGGTACACCACCATTGTAACTTATACTGCAGACCTAACCTGTTCTGGACCAGGTTGAGTTTGAGATAAGATGTCAACAGGTATGAAATCATCACCTACTGCCCAATCAGTTCTCTGGAAAAATAAGGTCACCATTCCTGAAAGATCCCTCGGACCTAGGTGCATGAATAGTAAGAGGGTTCAAAATTTTGAACAGTTGTCTAAAGAGTGTCTAAAGTCTTTCTTTTCCTGATGGGAATCATTGAGAAATATAGATTCTCAGAAGCAACTCTATTCCTGCTTGTTTTCCTCTTGGTTGAAATTTTAAAGCAGTTTTTTTGTTCTTTAAGCATTAATATATGATTCTAAAACAGGGCACAGTTAGGTCCTTACCTTTTTGGACAATGAAACATTTTTTGTAATATTGCCTCTGTATACCACTGCAGTGGATTTTAAATCAAATAATCAGGATGTGCAGACTTTCAGCATTAATTTAGGGGGCTTAATAAAAGTATTGCATTACTGTTGAGGGATTACAGCCATTTATATATATAGAGTCCCTCATTTTCAGCAGTGTGACAAACAATTTCATGGCCAGGTGAGGCCTGTTCCCTCATTATTTCATGACAAATTACACAGATAAAGGATCTGGAGTTGATTTCAATTATTGTATTTGCATTTTGTAGCTGCTCACTCAAACTCTGAATATTTTGGTCCAAAGAGATGTCGATGCAAGTGAGGGAGGCCACCAACAGGCTGATAAACCAAAGTGGCCAAATAAACAATCTGGTACATTCTTAAAAAGAAGGGATGCACTGGCCAGGAAGGCCTGGGAGACCACAGAAGATAACTAAAGTCTGTGATTGCACAATTCCTGGTTAAGAAAAAACCCTTCACAACATCTAACCAAGTCAAGAACACTCTCGAGTAGGTAGGTGTATCACTGCCAAAGTCTACAATCAAGAGACACCTGTATTAATAGAAATAGAGAGGGTTTACAACAAGGTGCAAACCACTGGTTACAATTAAGAACAGGAAGGCCAGATTAGACTTAGGTCAGGTTAGATTTTTCTTTTAGAAAACATCTAAAAGCCCGCACAGTTCTGAAAAAAGAAAACGGGACAGATGAATCCAAGTCTGTCCCAAGTCAGTCACCTCATCTCAACCCAACAGAGCAAACCTTTCAGTTTTTAAATACAAAACTGAAGGCAGAAAGACCCACAAACAAGCAACAACTGAAGGTAGCTGCATAAAGGCCTAGCAGAGCATCTCAAGGGAGAAAATGCAGCATTTGGTGATGGGTTCTAGACTTTAGGCAGTCATTGACTGCAAATGATTTTCATCATTTATTAAAAAGAATCCTTATATTTACAACTATGTTAGTTAGTCCAATTACTTTTGAGCCTCTAAAAATGGGGGACTATGTATAAAATGGCTGCAATTCCTAAACAGTTGATGCAAAACATTTGTTAAACCTCTTGAATTAAAGTTGCAAGTCTGCAATTCAGTCACATCTAGACTAAATAGTACTAATTAAATATGGCCTTTTTCAGTCTTACTGACAAAAGCATTTAAAGTGCACACACATTCATATGGCACTTTAAAAAATATACTTTAATTGTATACTACAGCTTTCACACACACACACACACAAAACTGTCCACAGCTGCCATGTTGCTTTCCTTCATATTTTTCTCATAATATAGTTTAATCTTCCTTTGTAAAATCAGCTGCTCAGTCTACATGTCCATATTTGTGATGCTTTCAGTGTGACCCCTTTCCTGTGAATGCACTTGTAGCTAGATTGATAAACCCAGGGTCGACTTATTGAGTTGATAACCACCTTCATGTGTCCAGTTACCCTGAGTGCTGATGTTAGGGTAAATGAAGCCAGATAATGGAAAGATGTACTGTTTGCTTGCTTCATAGTACAGAGCCCAACTTAAAAGCAAAATGAAAACAAAGCAAAACCAAGTTGTAAAGCTGAGAAGGTGTACATATCCCCCTGTGGATGAATTATCTTCATTACTTTGGTCTCTGACTAGAAATTCCAAACAACCTCAGCTTCATGTTGTATTGATTGACCTGATAATTATCATAGCATTGTTGAGCATGTTAGCACACTGTACACTACACAGTAAAACACATCTTACACCTTAATGCTGCATTTCAGTGAGTTCTAATGCTTCTTTTTTCTGGGAGCCATTTACATGAAATGTAATATTTGTTATTGCATTACTGCATTGCTTTCTCTTTTAATGGCATTCTTTTATCAAAGCTTTACTCATAATGCTTGCTGCATCATCAGTGGCTGTCAAAAGGTTTTTCTTTGAAGAGTATAATATAAGCCATCAAAGTGACAATCCCTAAAGGTGTTGAATGAGTCGAAGTAGAGGGAGGGGTAGCAAGAGCTGCCTGCAACAGAGACAGAAAGACCTTCCCAAAAGGGCTTTATTAACTTCAGGATAATTACTAATTTTAATAAATTTCTTCAGATACACTCCTAGGATACTGTAGCATGACTGGTCAACAAACACGTACTACTAGATGTGAGCTAAAACAAATAATTCAACTGAAATCCACCTAATTTCAAGTCATTTTTAGAGCATTTAACTCAATTCATTCATCTGTCAAGAAGGCGCCACTGGAGCTAAGAGATTAATTCAAAGTGGAATCAGCCACGTAGTTAAAACAGTAGGCATCTATTTTCAGAGCCTTTAATTTAAATATACTGTCTATAAATGCTGTTACTAATGAGGTAACTGGTGCAGATTTAGTCCAGTCCTTTGGGACTTTAGTTGGAAAAAACTGTATATGTGAGATGAAAAAGATTGTCGACTGACCGTTATGTAAAGTATAGATCAGTGTGAAATTATATTTATTTTAATTTCCCTTTCTTGTCTGTGTTATGTTGTTTTTCTTCACTTTAATATGTTCTCTTTATATTCTGTGTGAAAGTGAAAAATAAAGGTTTGTCATAAAACATATTTTTTTGCAAACCTCCCTAACTTTTCAAACTTCACAGATTTATATATTACACTTCAGGTAACACAGCAAATATCTCACAAGACAGTTGCCTTTCATTAGCTTTCATTATCCAGATTAGACAAGACAGGAGCTGAATTAAATTACTAAAACTCATCATGGATTCCCTTCAGTTATTACCGTACACTTGCAGCAATAATCTTTATTAGCAGCTGGCAGCATTTTGTGGCTTTTCTTGCCTTAGGTTTTACTGTCTGACTAATTGGACTAGCTGGATGCAGCTGCATGCAGCCTGAGAGGAAAACCTCCAGACACTACTCAGTACAGGAAAAACATATCATCTCCTCTTCCAGGCCACCTACTGTATATGCAATAAACATGACCTCTAACCTAATGGAAAATGTTATATATGGATACTGTGGAAAACATTGCATTGTGTGGGATTTTGCAAATCTGACATTCTGGTCTTGATAGTTTTTCTCAGTGTCTTAAGACGAACTATCTCTTATTTATTTTAATCTAGCTGTCATTTCAAAGTCATGATAAGGCAGTAAAGATGGTGCCTTATATGACTTTAAGCTGAATTATCACATTATTAGTGCAGTATTTTGCTGGACTACAATCAATATGAAAGGATGTTGATCCTCATATGTTATTTTTGTAGTTTTTATGTTTAATTAATGTATAGTGCAGGAAATTACATTCACGTGGTTCTTCAAACCTGATCTCTTCTGTTTATTAGCCACCTTGTAATCATTGCTTTTATTTGTCCTTGCTCCTTCTCTGAGTTTGTAAGATGCAGTCATGAACTAAATGAGTCTTTTGATCTACATTTAAAATTTCTACTGAAATGACCCACAAACTGGGAACAGATTAGCACTTTCTATTATTTCAGGTACTAAATGCTGTATAGATTACAAGACGTTGTGCCTGACAAAGACTGCTAATCAGCATCTAGAGTTCATTTTTCATTTGATATTTGTGTTTTTTTTTCTTCTTTTGCTTCTAAAAAGCTTCTTCCTGCCTCTCAATGTGGTTTCTGAAAAAAGGAAATTTCCACAGTCTAAACATCCGTTTTAGTTGGAACAAACATGCTTTAATTCAAGTAGTTGTTCTGAATATATAACAGCACTCACTTGAGATTACATCACAATAGCCATGCACTGTGCAGACTCAAATGCCTCATGCCTTTAGGTGGTTACATAAACCTCCCCAGATGAAGCCTATTTCTTTAAATTCAAGATGACAAATAGGTGTAGCCAGCTAGAATGAATAAACATTTGTCTGGTATAAACAGATCTGAGTCTGAGTATTGTAAGAAGATATTTGACAAAACACTGGAGTCATAAGGAGAATAAGTCTGCCCGCCGATGCGTCTCCTTCTGCATTTGGTAACAGACACCAGTCACAGGATGACTGTGTCCTACTAAAGGTTTTACACTTGCCAGTTTAAGGTATTCAAAGCTTGTTGAAAAACTTTGCCTTTATATTTTGCAGTAGAGGTTGCTGGAGTTATGTAAAACGTGTATTTCTCCAGGTTAAAAAGTATTAAAGCATTTCATACTGAATGAAAAAAGTTGGATCAAATACATACATGTATACTATATTGACTTTATGCTACACTGTAGCAGCTTCAGAAGTTAAACTATATGTTTTACTTAAGAAAAAAGAATTGACACAAAAGGTTTAAAGTTGCTTTCACCAAACATCTAAACAGAGGTCAGGTAGGGCTCCATTCTAGAGCTACACTGGTCTGAACGATACATCCAAGTGGATCACAGAGTGTAAAAAAAATTGCAGCATAAAAATGTGTTTTTGAGGTGAGATTTGAACTGTAAGGTACAAGAAAGAAATGCAACTGCTGCTTTTGACTGGGGTTGCTCTTTAATTGATGCCAGTGATCAAATTTCCATCCAAATTTTGGGCAAATTTAAACAGAAAATCTGCACAAAGAAGATGAATGCATCCATTACTGTACTCCAAGAATTAGCATCTTGTTTGATAGAGATAAACAGATGGTGGTGCTAATTCTCCAGCCATTAAACCACTGCAGAAAAGGAGAGCACAATGAAACGATGTAATTATAAGAGCACCAGTCTGACCTTAAAGAATGATGATCTTTATGTTTATTTAATGCATCTCTCTCAGAATGCTACAGTCTCATTGGTCCACAAAAATCTGATGTTTTGCACTCTTTCATTAACTAAGCCTGCTTTCATGTACTTTGCCATGTTTTTGCTTCTACCGGAACTAACTTTTCCACCTCAGACAAGTGAACAATTGCAATCTTTTAAGCTTCTGATTATTTATTTACTTTTGTGCATAAAATCAGGTAGACTAAAACATTTCCATTGTTGGTCAGTCTCAGGTCTACTTTTTTCTCTGGTTTCTTTTCTTGCTTTTCACGATGGGTTTGAAATTCTGGATGTGTGAAAACCCTTAGTATTTTTTAGTCTATCGAGTTTTTCTTTCTTTCTTTCTTTCTTTTTTTGCGTTCTTAGGCATAGTTTATATGCCTTTGTGTGATAGCTCAGGGTTGGATGATTTTTAAACAGACCATATATACTCGAGTTGTTTCTTTTGTTTCCCATCAACCGCAGCTTTGTCCTCCTGTCTGTGTTCTGTGTAAAACTATTTCAATAGCAGGGAGATGACAAGAAATGAACAAGAAGTGACAGACAAGGAAAGGAATTCATGGTGGGAACATCAGTTCACAGGGGCAGCAGTCACCTTTCTTTGTACCCTGTTGAAGTGCTGAGCACAATATCATTTTTTTAGGTGTTTTTGTCTGTATTAAACAGAAGAAACAGTAGAGAGTAGACAGGAAAATAGGGAGAAAGTGCAGGATAATGACATGCAGGAAATGGTCCAGGGCAGAATTGGACACAGGCCCCTGCAGCCTTTCGGCATATAGATTGCCTGCCCAACCAAGTGAGCTATTGCAGCACCCTGAGTGTACATTTTTTTAGTTAGCTGAAACATGTTAAGTGTGTTTTAACTTCAGGTTGCCTGTTTGTGTTTTACAGAGTTTCTTGGTATATATTTCTGGTTTTCACTCAGTCTAAAGTTCATTTTAAGGTTTCTTTTAAAGATAAATAAGTTGCTGAAAAGAACCGGGGATCTGATGCATTTAATGCAGTTGGCAGCAGTTATAAAAAAAAAAATTTAAATCCCGTAGATTGCTTGACACCGCACCTTGTGGTTACATCCTATTTAAACAGACAGGTGAAGTGCTGTGAATTTTATGTGCCTTGACTACAGGATTAACAACCACCTGTAGAGCATGCGAAGGCATTTTCTCTGTGAAATGCAATGTAATTCTCACCATGGCAACAGGACAGAGCCCCTACCGCCAGCCACTTCACCCAAGATGCATAAATGAGGAAGCATCGCTTCAGAGGAATTACAATATTACACAGAGTGAGAATTTCTAAAAGCATCCAACAACACAAGCTTAATTCTTCAAAGCATTTATTTAAGTGACTCTGCTGGAAAGACACAACAGAAGCCACAACTTGTAAATAACTGTTTATTCATGATAGTAGTAGCTAGATAGCACAAATACAGTAGTCCCTGTAATTCCACTGCTGCTATCAAAGACTGGAAAGTTACTATCTCATTCTTAGTTTGTGCCATAAACTATTAAAGAGCTGTCTTGATGCATGCTCAATCATGCAGGTAAGGAATTCCCCGAAAGTTGATTCTGTTAATTTGGACGTAGCTGCGTCCAGATGAACAGAATCAACTTTCTGGGAATTCCTTACCTACATGATTCCGTTCATCTGGACGTAGCTGCATCCAGATGAACGGAATCAACTTTCTGGGAATTCCTTACCTGCCTGATTAAGCATGCATCAAGACATTTTGATTTACTTTGGCAAGGACTGCCTGAAGCAGGTTTGTGAGTATGAACAAACTGCACGTAAGATGGCAGACTACAGGAACCACCTGAGATTCAGCCTCAGATGCAGACAGAGCAGGATTACTCCTAAAAGTCTACAAATGAGATTTTCTGTTAAGGGCCTCCGAGCTACCAAAATCATCCAGAAGGCACAGAGAAATTTTACCATTGATGTGCTAAAGTCAAAAGAGGAGTAGATCCGACAAAGACTTACATCGCTTCTAGATGAGAAAACTCTTCAACAGGTGATTGAATTCACTGAGAAGGCTCATCTACTTGTTGTGCACCAGAAACATTAGCACACTATGGAGAGTGTCCTTTATAGCCAGCAGAGAGAAGGATGCCAGACTCACACCGAGGATGTGGACAAGTGGGTGAAAAATTTGTCTGACAGACAATTCACCCAAGCTTAGAAAAATGTCCTTGCAAAAAGGTTGAACTTTGCTGTCACGCCGAGACAAATCCCGCTAGTGGAATTGATCACAGCCACAGAATGAGCAAGCCGAAACAACAACATTGCAGATGTGGAAGCGGAGCAATTGCGGATTAAAGTTTCGGCCTGTCTCAGGAATGCAAAGCCCCCAGCATCCAATATCAGTATCAAGGAGAGGAAGGCACTCACGGCACTCAGTAAGGACAACAACATCATCATCCTTCCGGCAGACAAGGTTAGGTGCACAGTTTTGCTAAACCAGACAGAATATCATGAGAAACATTTTGTCACTGCTTAGTGACGAAAACACTGAGCCCCTGAAACAAGATCCAGGTAGTGGTTACAGGAAGAGGGTGATAGATTGCCTGAAGCACTTAGAACCGGACAACGCCATTGACCGGACCTCATACCACAGTCTCGTATGATGTTACATCTCTCTTCACTTGTGTTCCAGTTACTGAAGCAGTGGCGGTAGTTCGTGAGAGATTACATGATGACCCCACCCTCATCAACAGAACCACCCTCAACACTGACCAAGTGTGTCTGCTCTTGGAACTGTGTCTTCAATCCACATATTTCACATACAAGGGCCAGTACTACAGGCAGAAACATGGGTGCGCCATGGGTCCCCCAGTTTCACCTATTGTGGCCAATTTGTATATGGAGGAAGTGGAAAAGAGGGCTCTGTTATCCTACCCTGGAACACCACCGAACCATTGGTTCAGGTATGTGGATGACACCTGGGTGAAAATCAAATCTCAGGATGAATCACAATTCACGGATCACATTAACTCGGTGGAAAAACACATCAAGTTCACCAGGGAGGATATGAAAAATGACAAGTTAGCATTCTTAGACTGCGAAATTTCCATCAGTGTTGGGGGACATACCAAGCATACCAAGGCATACGGATCTAAAGTTTGACTGTCATCATCCACTGGAGCACAAACTGGGTGTTATCAGGATGCTGCAACACAGAGCGAACACCATCCCCACAGACACAGCGGCCA
>VUQI01049671.1:0-12091 GCA_015106735.1 Paratilapia polleni | reverse complement strand
TATATATACAAGTACAAGGTTATCCTGGAAGAAAACTTGCTGCCTTCTGCTCTGACAATGTTCCCCAACTCTGAGGATTGGTTTTTCCAGCAGGACAATGCTCCATGCCTACACAGCTAGGTCGATCAAGGTGTGGATGAAGGACCACCAGATCAAGACCTTGTCATGGCCAGCCCAATCTCCAGACCTGAACCCCATTGAAATCCTCTGGAATGTGATCAAGAGGAAGATGGATGGTCACAATCCATCAAACAAAGCTGAGCTGCTTGAATTCTTGCACCAGGAATGGCATAAAGTCATCCAACAGCTGGTGGAGAGCATGCCAAGATGCATGAAAGCTGTGACTGCAAATCAGGGTTATTCCACCAAATATTGATTTCTGAACACTTCCTAAGTTAAAACATTAGTAATGTGTTGTTTAAAAATGAATATGAACTTGTTTTTTTTTTTTACATTATTTGAAAACACGACCCTTTTTCATTTTCTGCAAATAAATGCTCTAAATGAAAATATTTATATTTGGAATTTGGGAGTTATGTTGTCAGTAGTTTATAGAATAAAACAAAAATGTTCATTTTACTCAAACATATACCTATAAATAGCAAAATCAGAGAAACTGATAATTTTGCAGTGGTCTCACTTTCCAGAGCTGTACAGCAAAACAAGGTTTTTGGTCATTCAGCTAGCTCGAGTTTAATGATTTAGATCTGTTCACGCTTTTTAAACTAACACTTACAGGTCACACAAGTCGCAGAACAAGTAACTCAAGGTTGACAGTGTCAATTGTTATTTTTTACACAAGCTGCATCAAGCTACACAGAACAGATTAGGGCAGGAAGTCTGATAAAGGAACACCATCAAGCATGGATCAGTTTTCAAAATGAACCCCGTACAGACCAAATGCTCTGGGTGTGATTTAAAGCAGTGCCAGGAATGGAGTGAAACCACTTTGCTGTTGCAACATGGCAAGACATGCATCTGGTTTATTTCTATCCTTAAAGGTGACTTTTGTAGAGTTTGAGAACTCATGCCCACCAGACTAAAGCTGGATGTGGCCAAATTTCAGTACCAAACTCACTGATATGTATGTTATATACTCTAAGTTGTATGCTAATAAATACCCAGTGTATTTTTCCCCAGAGGTTTAAAGATACATTTTCAAACACGAGATTTCAAAATTAAGTACAACAAAATCAGAAGCAGCAGCAGCTAACAAAGCTAAAATTAGTGTCTCATGGATGTACACTTCCTTCAACAATCTTATCCATTAATTTTCAGGGTGTAAATCATCATCACTTTATCCTATTAGACAAGTGAGGTGCAGCTCAACTCCTGGGTTGTGGCCAACAAAGGTGTTTTTCCAGGTCACTAGGTTACTTTTGACTAACACCTAAAATCAGCCCAAGTAAACATTTGTGCCAAATGAAACTCCTTCAATACATTTGAGAGCCATCGCTTTCATGAGAATGGGAATCCATTTTAAGTTATTAAAAACAATTCATGATAAGTCTATCTTAAAATGAGTTAATTTTGCAATTTCTTCCAGTAATGTTCCACTGAAAACCTAATTTATGCTATATTAAAATATGAAGCACTAAACTGAGCATTAATCATTGCCACTAATGATTTAATAGGAGCGGTGAATGTAACAATCAAAACAACAACAAGAAGACCCACCCACATGATCATCCCCATTAAAGAAAACAGAGCCTGATCCATAAAAGTTTTTATTTTCTTTTATTTATCGTTTACAATTTTTGTAGTCATTTCTTCATTATTGTCATCCTTTTGGCAAACATTAGTGCTCACTGTGTTCTGTACAGTCCGGTCCCATAATGTAGACTTAAATTTGTTGGGCATAAAGGAATGAGACAAGTGCCAAGAGGGGTGTCCAGGCTTTTACAATTTGTCCAGGTAGTTGTCCAAGGCAGGGACACCTTCTTTGAGACCCTTACGTTTACGTGTGTCAAGGACAACTACACCAGGCTTGGTTGTGGGATCCAGTGGGTTTCCAGGGAGGATCTGCCAGTGGTCGAACACGCACTGTGGGAAGGCCTGGCCACCAGTGTTGGAACGCAGGTCAGCTGTGAAACCTGTTTACAGACAGCGCATTATTCAATACCACCTATATTATCGGTATGACGACAAGTAGTAATAATGAAGCAGATATGAAAAAACATGTTTTCCCCCTCTGGGTCATAGGCAAATATAAAACAAATGGGTTGCCAACAACTCCCAGCTACATAACTGATCTTAATTTTTTTTTTTTTTTTTTTTTTTACATAGATATACATTATGCTTGCTTCTGGTGGCAAGTTTTTCAACTGAGATAACCTACAACAATTCTAAAAACAGTCAACTATGTAGAGGAGACATACAGAATTAAAACTTAAATGTAAAATAATCTTAGCTGACAAAATAAGAATCACCTTGAGAGGATTATGTTTGGCTTTTAGTAAAAGAGGACTTACCAAATGACTCGTTGACGGGCAGGTAGGCCTTGATGACATACATAGGTGTTCCCATGACCCTGGACTCCTCAAACACATGACCACGCCTCCTGGTCAGCACACCGTAAATTCCACCCATTGCACCTTCAGGGCACTGCAGAGTAGACACGATAGTGAGTGGTACTGACTTAAATTTGCGAAAAGCCAAGCATTAGCGCACTTTGTAATATTAATTATGGTAAATACTTCAATGTGAGACAAGTAAAACTCTTGGTAGCTAAATAACCCCACAATGCACCAATAGGTGTGGTAAACTTGTTCAACAAGATTTAGAATTAAAAAGATTTAAAAGGCTAAACCAAGTGGCAACCTCCAGGTCTGCAACACAACTCAACCACTTAACTGTATTACTAATCAGAGAACAGTGCCCCATTTGAGTCAAAGCTGATCGCTTACTAGGTGGCTACAGCTAATCTGTACTAGCACCCAATCCAAGAAGCCTGTACTCCAGTTTAGATCAGCTAAATTGTGGTATTTTATCTGTATTCTACTAATTAGTAGGCATCTGTGTCTATGCAATCCACCTATACAGTCTATGGATACAGCTTACTAATCAAGCTTGCTACTTAACTGCCATATTCCTAAGATCCAAATCGGAAGTTCAAACAAGTAGGTAACATCCCATAAGCTACATCTATCATAAACTCATTTATCAGGAAGAAACAGACTACATCTCAAGTGACACTCACCTGGATCTCGACAAGGTAGACTGGCTCCATAATTCTGGGGTCGGCCGTGAGCTCACAAGCATACAGAGCTCTGCGGGCTGTGGGGATAATCTGACCACCACCACGGTGAATAGCATCTGTATGCAGAGTCACATCATGGATGTCGAAGCGAATGGCACGCATGTTCTCTTCACAGAGGACACCCTAAAAACATTCAGACACCAGCTGTTAAAAGTATATTCACTGATCACTGGGTAGAAAGTTTTTAAAATGCTCATAAACTACTCATAACAGTATAGTATACTCATAATGTGCTGGGCCCTTACCTCCTTGGCGGCCCACTGGAAACCAGCCACAACGCTATCCTTGATCTCATTAAGGTACTGCACTCCCTTGGTAACATCCACCAGCAGGTTGGGGCCAGTTCCATCAGGTCCAAAGCACCAGATCTTTCTGGCCTCTCCGACGTCCCACTCATACTTGTCAGCAAGGTAACGGGCACGGGCCTTGAGCTCCTGACGATTGGTAACCTCACCCTTCTCAATGTCTTCTGCCAGGCCTTCCTCGAAGGGACGGGCTTTCATGAACAGACGGTTGTGCTTGTTGGGTGACTTTGACAGACACATGATGTCTGACTCTGCGCTGACGGTCTCTCTGTAGGACACCACTGGATCAGATTTCTAAAAAGCAAAGAAGTTTTAATGCACAAGTGTTCACCTGTGGGACAATATCAAAATAACATCTAAATCTTATCTCTTTGACTTTAATGGATCTTAGGATCAAGCTCAGTGTTCTTTTCTAAAGAACTTCAGTGTATTACCTTGATTGGAATGCAGGCATGATCCTCCTCCAAATCCTTCAGACAGATCTCCAGATGCAGCTCTCCAGCTCCAGCAACAATGTGTTCTCCAGACTCCTCAATGATGCACTGCACCATAGGATCAGACTTTGACAGACGCTTCAAACCCTCCACCAGCTTGGGCAGGTCAGCAGGGTTTTTGGCCTCCACAGCAACTCTCACAACAGGGCTGACACTGAACTTCATCACTCTCATGTTGTGTGCCTGTTCAAAGGTGGTGATGGTTCCGGTCTTGACAAGGAACTGGTCCACTCCAACCAGACCCACGATGTTACCACAAGGCACATCTTCAATGGGCTCAACATAACGGCCCATCATCAGAATGGTCCTGGCAGAGACAGAGTAGTACAGACAGACAATTATGATGTGACCTATATCTGAAGAATTCATTCTCATAACAGATCAATAGGAAAGATGTTGAAACCAACCTCTGAATTGGTTTCAAGTAGAGGTCGTCCTTCTTGCCGGGGACAAAGTTTGGTCCCATGATGCGTACTTTCAGGCCAGTGGACACGCAACCAGAGAACACGCGACCAAATGCATAGAAGCGACCCTTGTCACTGGTGGGGACCATCTTTGAGATGTACATCATCAGGGGAGCCTTGGGGTCGCAGTTCTTGATACCTGATGACCAGTTTAAAATGAGTATTAGTACACAGATAAACCATATATGGCTTTCTTTAAAAAAAAAAAAAAAAACATTCCACTGACAGAAACTCTGGATTGTTACCTATAGTTAAAATACTATGACAACTGACAACTGTTTAATTGTGTGTATGAGCAAATTTGAAATACATCAGCTTCATACCCATGGCAGCCTCATCATCTCCAGGTCCTTCATACAGGAGCTCACAACGGTACTTCTGGGCAGTGACAGGGGAAGGTAGGTGAATGGTGATCATTTGAAGAAGGGCCTCTCCAGCAGGCAGCCAGCGGCGCATAACAGCCTTCAGGAGAGGTTTACCCTCCTTGTCCTTGTCCTCATTATCCAACTTGATGTCCATCTTCTGGATCAGTTTGGCAGCTTCATCCTTCCTGAAGTTCATGATGGCATCAAACACCTAGAAGTAAATCATTTACATTAGTACAATGCAATTCAACATGAGCACAGCTAGGATATTAATGTAGCCTCTGCGCCTGCTCAGGCTGAAGGTTATCATCACTGGTTAGTCAGGTCAAAGTGAAGAATGTTTAAGTCATCACACGCAGGCATACAAAGCAACTTTCATTTTGTTTAATGTGGACTAACAATTACAAAGCATAGTACCTCTAACGCTGCCACATTGTCTTCCATTTTACCCCTTTAAACATTTAAATATAATCAAAGTCTTGTTACCTTGAAGATGGGGTCCAGCACAAGAGCGCAAAAGGTGCGGGGGTACTTCTTGCCATCAGCTCCAATTGCAGTCTTGACAAACTTTCCGTTTGCTGTGTCATAGTACCTAGAAAAGTAAAAGTATAAAAATTAACCATTACAGATGCACTACAAACAAACCCTAATGTTTCATTGCTACAAGCCACATGTGTTAATCAAATGTACTTAATTTAGTAAACAAACTCTGGGCCTATCTCCACACTGAGCATTGGCTGATGACACAGTCATAACCTTGACTCTTGTCATTTGGGATGCTACTCAATGTGAAGGGCTGCAAACTAGGTATGCAGTTTAGCATATGATTATATTCCTCTGATTTCACAGATTTCTATCCACTTTGTACATCAAGGATGATTTCTTGTTCAACACTTTTAACAAGCTTTCTGTTCTCCCCTCAGTAACCTCATGTTTAGAATTACAATGCTATATACTCTGGGCAATTCCCTAAGGCAAGGTCCACAGAAAAGCAGACTTATTGAGAGTGATCATTGAAAAAAGCTTATATCTGCAACAGAACCTCCATGTATTTGACAATTTGACATCCGGACAGCCCTAAGCCCTCATGCTTTGAGCAGAACATGCCTCAAAGTCTGAGTATTTGACACTGCAATTGAGGTATGTCTTAGAGACGCACCTATCACCCCACAGCTTCTTCATCATATCTTCCACCTTCTTGCAACGCTCGGCTGGTGTCATCTGGGCGTTGCCCTTGGCAGCAAACTTGGCTGCATACATCTCAGCAAACTGCTTGAGGGTGAAAGCCCAGCCATGGAGTCCGGAGCCAAAGCCAACAGTGCCAAGGACTGGATCAACCTAGAAAAGAGAAACCACTATATCAGTAACTGTACTAGAGTACTCTCATACACAAACTGGCAAATGTTTGTTGCACTTAAAAATTTCAGACAACTACTCACCATGATGTTACCCATAGGTCCATTTTCATCCTCTCCATAAGTGGAAATGATGACGTTGACAGACTCAACAATACGCTGGAAAGTCTGGTAAAGGTCTTCAGGTTCAAGCTGCAGCTCCAACAAGGCACGGTCCATCTTGTTCATCATCAGGACTGGCTTAATGCGCTCACCAATAGCCTGACGGAGCACGGTCTCAGTCTGCACACAAACACCTAATAGGGATACACAATATGACAATTTAACCCAAGAGAAGAGCAATTTAAGTTATAAATCTGATTTCAGATAATCAGCAAAATGTTAACCAAAGTATCAAAGATTGTCCTGGCACAAGTCTTCCTCTAGCATGTGCATAAATTTATTATTATTATTATTATTATTATTATTTTTTTTTTACAGCTTTTCAAGCCTTTATTAGACATATAGTGAAGAGGAGACATGAAAGCTGAGATAGAGAGTGGGGGAAGACATGCAGCAAAGGGCCTCGGGTCAGAATCAAACCGGGCCGCTGCATTTGGTCTTATGGCTTGTAGTTGCCTGCTCAACCATTGCGCTACACTGGCACCCAACTTGTGGAGTTGAACTTCAACTGGAGAGCACACAGAATTATTTAGGTTGGCCCTTACCAGACACGCAGTCCACCACAACCAGGGCTCCGTCAGTGACACGGAGAGCAGCAGTCACTTCAGAGGAGAAGTCAACGTGGCCTGGGGAGTCAATCAAGTTGATCAAAAAGCCAGAGCCATCCCTGGACTGCTTAATGAAAGCCAAGTCATTTTCGCTCAGCTCGTAGTACATGGAGATAGCTCTGCAAGTTAGGAGACAAAAATATTTAATTTTCACCCTAAATTTTGTGCTCAACATGTCCCAACATGCAGCATAATGTGGTTATTAAAAATTCATACATCAACAAAATACTTACGTTGACTTGATGGTAATGCAACGCTCCTGCTCATCTTTGCGCGTGTCTGTGAAACGTGTCTCTCCAGCACGAGCTGAGGCAATGATGCCAGCCTTTGACACCAGGGAATCTGTCAAAGTTGACTTTCCATGGTCCACGTGCGCAATCACAGACATGTTACGGATGTTGGCCTTCTTGTCCATGATGACACGGATCTGGTCTACGGTGAAGTTCACCTGAAGGGACAAAGTCAGATTAGAAGATTCAAAAGATGCGACTTTCTCTTGGCCTAAACTGAACCCCCCCCTCAAGGTTCAGCACACAATGTTGTGACCATTATTTCAATCCTATTGTAAAGTGCAGTTGAAAGAGGCTTCTGATGCTCCTGGGAGGCATCATAAGCTCCACCAACTGATGTGGAACAAGGTACCAAAGCGCAAAACACAGCATACTACTATAAAAAGTGCAGTTATTTTAATCAACAGCCTCTGTGGTTCATGATTTGTATATTTTATTTCGTATTCAGAGACCTTTCAGTTGCTTCACCTTACAATAACTGCGCCCACAGCCTCTAAAAATGTTGCTTACATAAGGTAAACTCAACTGCGCCGCACTTCCACCCTGGGCGTTGGGTATCCGCCATCATCAAAGATGACGTTACCGTTGTCTACATTTAGCTTAAAAAAAAATCCAACAGTCTCTTGCCTGGGGTTTAATCACAATATCCATTTGATATCACCAATCTGATAAAGGTAACAGCTTGCTCAACGAAACGTTAGCAAAAGGCGGTTAAAACACAAACACCCGGCATAATGTCGACACGAACAGGCCACGTGTACAGACTTTGGAACTGTGCTAAATGCTAACACTGACAGAGCCGACATACCGGCAAATTATTCCTACAACTCGGAACAAGGTCAAAAACACATTTTGATCATTTCACTCGCCCCGTCACATTTAAGTGCTCGAAAATCCACTCTTATCATGGTTCATATCGACATAAGCGACAATTTACTGGGTCTAACGTTACCGCAAGACGCAGTCGCTGTGAAAGTTAGCCAACACATTAGCGGCACACAATTTAGCCATTTTAACCTTTAAAAGTGTCGGTGGATGTACTGTTAATACTCTTACAAAGGCGCTAACGTTGCCAAATAAATACACGTGTTTCAGCAACACTTCAAAACAGGCTTTCGTCAACCTTTGAGGCCTTACAGACCACCGGCAGATGACAAAATGGTTGCCATTTAGATCAGAGCATAGACCATACACTATTATGCAAGTCACAATGCATCCTTATAATATACATATGATGAGCTTAATATTAACAGTAAAGATACTCTGTGTGCCCAAGAATTCATTACTTAGTTAAAGAAATAATATCAACTCACCATTTTGACAGATGGTTTTGGATTCTCTTGGTGGAGAAAAGAGACAAGTAATTTTACACTGCCCACCTCACGAGGGCATAGGCAGGGAAGAGAGCGCTGACGTCAGAAAACAGAGTTTTATACTGCTTGCGTCAGGCCATGCGTCATCACGTAATGCTGCATTCGTTGACTTCGTAAGTGGAAATTAGGCACTCGAATTTTCGTTCGGTGAACAAAGTCGGGGGACAAATGACTTGATATTCAGGTGAGGTAACGAAAAAATGAAAATATTAATTTATGTATATGATGATTGTTTATATTTTGGCGACTTGACAATAATTCAAAGCAAATGTCGAACACAGAATTGTCCAGTGTAACTATTTTCTTAAGACAGACTGTTAAAACATATAAATAGGCTACTTCACCTTGTAGTATAGCTTTATGTAAGTTATGTAGGCGTAAAGGTGGATAACATGCTGAAATACTTATCTACTTCATTAACAAGGTTAGAAGGAAAATAAAGGGAGTACCAGTCATAAATGCAAATCTACATCACTGACACTGGGAATGTTTGCTTACCCTCTTTTTTCACTCATATTTCTATTCCCCCTGAGACGACGACCAAGTTTAACTCTTGCCTTTATTAAGATATATCTTTTAGAAATTGTAGCTGAAATGTAATTAATTTATAATCCTATAAAGGCAGTACAGCATTTCTCAAAAAGGGGAGACAACTAATACAGTTTCTCTTGATAATTCTAATAAAACAAATAACCCTTTTTTTATAGAGCAAATTATTGAAAACCCACATTACAAAGTGCTTCACACATGGCCTGAACAGCCTAATGTGTAATATTTATAGTTCACTTAGGGGTTTATGGTGGCATTCTTTCAAAGTTCTAAGCAATATGTGAATGTTATAGGTCAGACCCAGTCAAGTGCAGAGCAAATACGTTTAAATATGTTTTCATGTTTAAATGTGTTTTAACACCCTTTTAATGGAACGGTAAACTAATTTACAGGATGACTTGCGTCTTTTGTCATTCATGCCGATTGTTTTCGTGAATGGCTGGATGGTGAATTATCTCCTTTCCCTTCAAAAAAGATGGTCCAGGAGATAAGAATGGAATCTTTCCTTATCATGGCTGCCACTTAGATACTTTCATCTCACCGAGTTAGGACTTAGGAACCTTCTTAAGAACTTAGGAACTGTCCTAAATAAAAAGACGTTCATGCGCAGTTATTTATGCTCGTTTTCTGTGATGTTTCCTAGTCGGCGACGGAAATTCCGACTTTCCAGTTGTCTTTGAATGCAGCATAATGTTATCTAATGCCAAAGAGCCAAAGGTTACTTGTCGTTTTATAGGAGATTCATTAAATTAACCGATTTATTATGTTCAGTGTTTGAGATAGGCTGCTAGGGTATCTCAGTCTGTTAAATATTAAAGTAATGAACAACCTGCCTGCATTTTATCTCTACTAGTTGGATGAAATATTGGCTTTCTGTCAGGGCACGTGTGTTATTTATCGTTACAATTTCTTATAGCCAGGGGCGGATCTAGAGAAATGAGGGTGGCATGAAAATCAGACGGGGTGGCAAAATCAAAGCCATTTCTTTACACATTTGCAGGTGTTACATTCAGGAATATGTAACATATATGGTTAAAATACATTAAATGCAGTAAGGATACATATGTTTCTTATAAACATAGTCTATAACTTTCTTATTGGCATTAGCCCAAATAATTAAACATGTCAGTTACATAAAAAAAGAATACATTTTGATTATATGTGCTGTATAGCCTGTAGTGTTAACTGTAGCTAGACTCGCTCAAACCATTAATGCTAGCTTATTTTAATAAACAATATTGTCATATGCAAAACTAGGGTTGCACTAGGGGTGGCGAGAGATTATTTTAGGGTGGCACATGCCACCCTATGCCACCACAGTAGGTCCACCCCTTGTTATAGCCCAGTGTTGTTGATATATACATATTGGATGTTGCTGTGCATGGCTAACCCTGTGATAGACTGGCAACCTGTCCAGGGTCTCTCGCCTAAAGTCACCCAGGATAGGCGTCAGCCACTGCTTGCACTTGTGTGAAATACAAGTATCTGATACTTTTATTCAATTCAATTCAATTCAATTTTATTTATATAGCACCAATTCACAACAACAGTTACCTCAAGGCGCTTTATATTTTAGGGTAAAGACCCTACAATATTAGACAGAAAACCCCAACAGTCAGACGACCCCCTATGAGCAAGCACTTGGCAACAGTGGGAAGGAAAAACCCCCTTTGCTTTAAAAAATGGAAGGTTTTTGCTATGCAAGTTAAACTTAACATGGTGGTTTTTCAGTGTTTCCTTAAAAGAAACAGGTTAACAAAGATGTTCGCTTTAGGTTTTAGTATCCACGGCTCTATTAATCCTGCAGTTCAGAGAAAGTGCTTGGTGTTGTGCTCTGGCCAAACTGGATTTGCAGTTACATTTATTTTCCAACTCCTACGAGTGTTAGAAAGTTCATAACTTACTGAATGCATTATTAATATTTCAGCTGTACTTAAATTCATATATTAATTGCAAAAAACAAAATCACACACATCCAGTCTTAATCAAGCATGCTTTTTATGCGCATATAGCTTTGCAATTAAATAATTTGTCACCACCTACTCAGAGTGTACAAAGAGACTTTAGTACTCCATGCACAGTAAACACAAACTAGAGAAAAGCCCCACTCACAACAAAGAAGGGAGTGTCAGGTTTAGTCTTAATGGTGATAAATTTCTTTAGAAGCTGTCCTCTTTCATGGATGAGTAAGTTAATGTATCCACGTGGTGGTTTCAACACTTTGTTAAAGTGGAGCCCGAGCCATTTGGTGTGGAGGAGCCTCTTCTCACTCTTTCATCCTCTACAACGTGAGTCAGTGAGTCAACTGAGTCACTCCCCTGTGCCCAGCCTCTCAGTCAGTTCCAGTGCCTCTTAATTATATCTGGATTCACACAGCCAACCTATCTTTTCTATCTACTGCATTTTCAAGTAAACGTGACACACGTACAGTATGCTCAAATTTAACATTGTGCAAATGTGCTTGTAGCTGTTTCTCAACACCATGATGTAGTGCGGCTTATATCATTGTTGATCTTCTTCCCACATACATTTCATGTTTTCCAACTGCCATAACAGGTCTTATATTCTTAACATGTGCATAAGCCTGGGGATAGCTGCTACCTTTGAAGCCAACACTTTCAAGCAAGAAACACTCAATATAAAGGCCCTTATTGATCTTAGAGTAAGCCTCTATTTATCAGCATAGTGTGTATTTTCTGTTGTTGTTTTAGTTTTTTAATTAATTCATTTTTTTCTGTTTGCTATAGACCAGAGTTTTATTGCACATTGAAGCAAATAAATATGTGGGTGATGGTGTCATGATGGGGCTGTCCCCTCCTGCCTCTGTTGCCAGCAATGGCAGCACCGCTCAGTTGATTTCTACCTTA
>VUQI01049669.1:0-10939 GCA_015106735.1 Paratilapia polleni | reverse complement strand
AACGACAGCAACTCAGCCATGAAGTGGTAGGCCACGTAAAATCACAGAGCGGGGGCAGCAGATGCTGAGGTGCATAGTGCGCTGAGGTCACCAACTTTCTGCAGAGTCAATAGCTACAGACCTCCAAACTTCATGTGGCCTTGAGATTAGCTCAAGAACAGTGCATAGAGAGCTTCATGGAATGGGTTTCCATGGCGGAGCAGCTGCATCCAAGCCTTACAGCACCAAGCGCAATGCAAAGCGTCGGATGCAGTGGTGTAAAGCACGCCGCCACTGGTCTCTAGAGCAGTGGAGACGTGTTCTCTGGAGTGACGAATCACTCTTCTTCGTCTGGGTTTGGTGGTTTCCAGGAGAACGGTACTTGTCTGACTGCATTGTGCCAAGTGTAAAGTTTGGTGGAGGGGGGATTATGGTGTGGGATTGTTTTTTGGGAGTTGGGCTCGGCCCCTTAGTTCCAGTGAAAGGAACTCTTAATGCTTCAGCATACTTTGTGGGAACAGTTTGGGGATGGCCCCTTCCTGTTCCAACATGACTGCGCACCAGTGCACAAAGAAAGGTCCATAAAGACATGGATGAGCGAGTTTGGTGTGGAAGAACTTGACTGGCCTGCACAGAGTCCTGACCTCAACCCCATAGAACACCTTTGGGATGAATTAGAGCGGAGACTGCGAGCCAGGCCTTCTCGTCCAACATCAGTGTCTGACCTAAACCTTGTGGAAAGCCTTCCCAGAAGAGTTGAAGCTGTTATAGCTGCAAAGGGTGGGCTGACATCATATTAAACCCTATGGATTAGGAAGAATGGGATGTCACTCAAGTTCATATGTGTGTGAAGGCAGACGAGCAAATACCTTTGGCAATATAGTGTATATACTAAATTGGTATGAGTTAACTCAAAGGAGTCAAATTGCAAGATGCACTGGAAAAGGTTCCAAGACTTGAATGAATATACTGAGGCTTGAAATAGTTAACAGTGTAACAGAAATGAATTAAACAAATAATTTCCAGACTTTGTATCTTCTCTGGATGGGATCCTGAAAACACAAGGTGGTTAGCAAGGTTGGTGATTTATAATTTCCTCTGGTTGCAGGTTCTGATATATTAGAACTGATTTTATTCCAGTTGACTTGGATAAGTTCTTACGGTCTCTCTCCAGTATGCTGTTGTTCCAATACACAGGTAAGTAACTCTAGATTTCACAGGTTACGATCCGAAATAGGTTTTAGTCGTGGGCAAGAGTGGGTCAGGCAGTTTTCTCCAAGGTTAGGCAGGCACACCAAGATGAATTCTGCAACTGAAGAGGACAAGAGAGGTAAGTGCACTATTCAATGACAAGAAAACAAGCTTCTAATACTAGGCCTAGATCTCGCTACCACTTGACATAGCTCAGCAATCAGGCAAGGAACGGAGAGGAGGGCCAAGGTTATATACGCAGGTGAAATGAAAATGGAATCAGGTGTGTCGAGGGACACTAGGGCAACCATGCCTACACCTGGGAGGAGGTGAGCACAATTAACCCACACACATGCCCACACACTCACATGATAGAGAGAAGGGAAGAGAGAGAGTAGATGAGTCAGGACCTGAGAGGGCAGGGGGGGACCATGATAGTTTTGGTCTCTATAGTTAATTTCCCCCCTCATCGCAGCTATACTGGGGTTAAATTTTATATAAATCACCTGTTTAAAATGTATTAAGGCTTAAAGTTATGCATGATTAAGGGCTGCACTGATTGACAGGTTGATGCCAACACAGATGGCTATAACTGCTATTGTTGGCTAGGCTGAACCTCAGCTAATTCAAGTCAATGAACTGGATCTTTCAATGATGTTTGTGGTGATGGTGTATTTTTAATGCAGCTATTTGTCAAATAATACGGACTTCTGTGTGGTTAACAAACAGACCATCCAAGATGAGTTAATTTGCAGCATTTAATTAATTAAGTTTATTTATTATCTGCACCTCTTCAATTCACCCATACAATGAATTCCTGAATTTTTGCTAATCACGCTAGCTAGTGTTAGTGTACTGATAAGCCCACTCCCTCATCAAAATGTGGTCACTTCTGGCTCCAAAAAGATGTGAGATGATGATGGTCAGAATTTTAAACTTTATGCTTCAAAGTGATACTCTACAAACCGTTAGGTAAGATCACAGTGACCTCCATCTCTTATATACAGTCTATGATTTTATTGTGTTCACCCACTTATCTGTGTTTAGTAAAGCAGACAGTGGTTCCAATACCTACATATAAGTCATACTCTCACTGCCCCTTTGACTTGTCAGTTAGAATATCAGAAGGAATGTGTAGGGAAACGTGCATTAAATATTGCTTTAATTAT
This sequence comes from Paratilapia polleni, assembly GCA_015106735.1. Taxonomy (NCBI): domain Eukaryota; kingdom Metazoa; phylum Chordata; class Actinopteri; order Cichliformes; family Cichlidae; genus Paratilapia; species Paratilapia polleni. The sequence continues at coordinate 8,600 of VUQI01049669.1, read as the reverse complement.
GCTTTCTCTGTGGCTGGTTTTACTACTTCAAATTTTGCTGAGTGTTTTGCAAGAAAAACTGTAGCTACCGGAGACATCAGAAATCTCATAACACTACCAGAACTCCTAGAGCAATCCTGCCAAAGACTCTCACACTAACCTAAGTCTCCAAACCTACAGCTGAACCAACCAGCCTGTCACAGCTAATTTTATCGCGATGCCAGCCCACAATTTCTACTGAAATTTCAGAGAAAATCAGGGATCATGTTTAAGGCTTTCATAGCTGCTTTTGTGATTAAAATAATGCCAGTGATTGAGTAAGAGCTCTGAGGGTCTAGAGCCACAGAACCTCAGCTTTTTTTTCTCTAACTGCAGAGAAAAAAGCTGCAGGCATATCAAATTATGGTTAAAAATGTCAAAAGGTAGGTGCATCTAAAGCTACACCAAGCCCTGTAGGTTGTTTGATGTATTAGATCTTAAGCACCACGGTCATGAGTGACCATTATATGAAAGAAATGGGAAAGAGAAGCTAAGTTATAAAAGACTTATGTGTCTCGCACTATGATTTATTCAAGAGAGTGCTCCATGTTGACTTGATTTGAGGTTAATTCTTATAATTATGTTGTGTGGGGAAAAATGCAAAAGTGGTCACTTTTGAGTAAATCATCTAAAACAGACATTTACTATATATTTTTTGTAATACAAAAGTCAGTGCCAGCCAGTATTCCCTTGCAATACTTGACCACTCATCTTTCTATACCATTTAAATTTAGTTGCATGTATTTCTCTGGCCATGAAAGGAAGCTTGGTCTTTAAGCAACATCTGCATAAACATCTGAATAAATCATTTGTGAAAGCTTAATGCCTACGACGCCAGACCTCTTATTTCTTTGCACCTGCTGCTGCTGTTGTTGTTGTATTTTGCCAAAAAAACTTTTAGAAAAAGGTTTTGATTACAGCCTTTCAGCTGAATGATGACTCTTTCTCTGAGCCTAGCGTGTGTCTGCGTGTCCACCTCTTTTCATTCTCTGCCGCTGTCTGAAACTATCGAGCCAAACTATTTTCTCTGAGGTGTGGGAGTTAGAATGAGTGATCTTTGTTGACCAAGACTGATAACTGTTGATGATCAGAGAAGAAAATTATAGTGCTGAACCACCAGCTGTATCGAATGCATGACAAACCTTGCTGTACTTCAGAAAATGGCAAAAAGTGTGCCTAAATGAGTACATTTCAGTGATGCTAGAAGTCTCTTTCTGTTATGTAATGGGCTAAATTACAGATAATACGGCTGAAGAAAATCATAGGGTGTCAGTCTCTCTTGTCATTTCTTCTTACCCATCCTGTGATTAATTGTTCTGGGCTTGAGATCAGCTCTGACCCCTACTGGTGTGGATGGAGCTGCTTTGTAACAAAGCTCTCTAATTTTTATGTGAACTATAACATTATATGCAGATTGATACTTGGTAATAACACTACAACAAACAGCTGTTCTTCTTTTAACTTTCTCAGTGAAATAAAATATGCCAGTGAGAATTGCTGAACCAGAACTATTCTGTTTCATTGCGGCCTTCACCTGCTGCTCTACTATTGCATACATTTGGCCCTTAAAAGTCAGTATGCATACATGAATTATTCAACCACCTTCAAGTGATCTACATTCAAGCATATAAACTGTGCTAATTCATAATTTATAGAAGGGCTTATAGTTCTGAACCAGAAGATTTCCTCTCACTCTTTGAGAATCAGTAATTACATTAACCTTTTTTTTTCTTTTTCATTGTGTCAGAATGACTCTCAATCAAGCGTGTGGGTTGTTCCATCATTAAAATTACAGAGCAGAATGAGGTCTGTGGACAGTATGCAGGGATAATATTGTGACTGAATGACTCATTGTTTTTTTTTTCTTTTTAATTAGCACAAGTGTTGTCTAAAAAGAACATGGGGATTGTACACTCTGGCCACTTTATTAGGCTAGTACCAGGTTGGACCCCCTTTTGGCCTCAGAACTGCCTGAATTCTTTGAGGCACAGAACATTTGGTTTATATTGGCATGATAGCATCACACAGTTATGAGAATCTGTGATTGTGGAGGCCATTTGAGTACAGTGAACTTGTTATGTTCAAGAAACCAGTTTGAGATGATTTGAGCTTTGTGACATGGCACATTATCCTGCTGGAAGCAGCCATCAGAAGATGGGTACACTGTGGTCCTAAAAGGATGGACATGGTCAGCAACAATACTCAGGTATTCTGTGGTGTTGAAACTATGCTCACTTGGTACTAAGGTACCCAAAGTGTGCTAAGAAAATATCCAACACTCCATTACACCACCAGCAGCAGCCTGAACTGTTGAAACAAGGCAGGATGGATCCATGCTTTCATGTTGTTTATGCCAAATTCTGACCCTACCATCCAAATGTCACAGCAGAAATCAAAACTCATCAGACCAGGCAACGTTTTCCAATCTTTCATTGTCCAATTTTAGTGAGGCTGTGTGAATTGTAGCCTCAGTTTCCTGTTCCTAGCTGACAGGAGTGGCACCTGGTGTGGTCTTCTGCTGCTGTAGCCCATCTGCTTCAAGGTTCAACATTTTTGTGCATTCAGAGATGCTCTTCTTCTACCTTGGTTGCAACGAGCGGTCATTTGAGTTACTGTTGCCTTCCGATCAGCTCAAAGCAGTCTGTCCATTCTCCTCTGACCTCTGTCATCAACAAGGCATTTTTACCCAGAGGACTGCTGCTCACTGGATGTTTTCTCTTTTTCAGACCATTCTCTGTAAACCATAGAGATGGCTGTGCGGGAAAATCCCAGCAGATCAGCAGTTTCTGAAATACTTGGACAAGTCACTTAAATCAGCTTTCTTCAGCTGGTCATCTCGACCACGTATACATGCCTAAATGCACTGAGTTGCTGCCTGCCATGTGATTGGCTAAATAAGTGTTTGTGTTAACAAGCAGTTAATAAGTGTACCTAATGAATTGGCCGGTGAGTGTATACACAAAACAAATGAGTAGAGTTCCTTCAGCAATTGTGGAAATGATACTGTACAGGGTTAACATTGTCTGAATTTTTTGCATCCAGGTTATCCAGAAAATAAATTATATCAGACCAAGAAAAGTTTAGTGTATAAACCTTCAAAACTGAGCTATAAATATGGCTATTTTCTTGCTGAAGTCATGACTAGAAACCTTATTTGCTGTCTTTTTTTTCTTTCTTTTTCAGAGCAGCATTAAGATTGATGTCAAGACTTCCTGAGATCCACAGGATGGTATTCATTTGTTCCAGGCGGGGATCTGTGGCTGTGTAGCATGTTGTAACAGTAGCCTACAGCTGTGAGACTCCACTTGCACTGACATCACATGACTGCCTGACTAAAAATAACCCTCTCTCCACGCGTGATGTGGATGATACCCAGACTAAGAATAGGCCCACTGGAGAGAAACGACATGATAGTAAATCATCAGTGAAGCAACGGCTGCAGTGCAACAGAGAGGAGGATTTAATAACTTGGCCTTGAAACAGTGCAATATTAGTGAAGCTCCTGACAGTATAATTTGCTCAGCACAGCCATTGCTTGGTATCTGTCAGGTATGCATGCATCTGTATCCGCTCCTACCTGCAGACTTCACTACTAATTGATTTAGGAAAGGACAGGTAGAAAACAAAGCGTTTAAGTGCTGCTTTCATCATCTTAAGTATGACTTTCATCATGCCTGTGACCAGCAAAAAATATTTTTTTTAATTAAATTTCTCTTTACATATAAAAAAGGGCAGTGAAGTTCTCCAGTTAGCAGCTCCAGCAAAATGTCACATTTCACAATTTAAAGGACTGACACGGTGCATTAACTGTACAGAATTTAAAATTGTTTTAGCAGTGTTGGAAATGCAAATATTTATAACTGGTTTGAAAATGTACTGAAATGTAATTTTTTTTTTACCTTCCAAAGACTGATCCCAAAGCAAGCAGTCCTAGCTCAAGTAAGGTAGCTGGTTGATTTGAAGACTCAGAGGTTCAGGGAAACCTGGTCTACTCTGCCGCAGCATGAGTTCATTCAAGATATTTTTTGATAGGGATTTGTTGGTAGGAGGAGGGAGACAGATGCTTAGATATGAAGAGCAGGACCTTGACTGGGGGGTAAAGAGCTGTTTGTCTCTTTGCAGACTTAAATGCATGCAACCCCGTTGTAAATTCATCACCAGAGTGTGGTGCACTGACCTGGAAGAATTAAGGGAGGTTCAAGAGTCGGTCACCTGAATGCTGGATTAGATAGCGAAACGAGGGTTTAATGTGGCCTAAGGTGGAGCAAATAAACATGGGATCTCTGCAGTAAAAAGGAGTCAAATCTTGGTATGACTGTATGCACTAGTCTGTATTTTGCAGTATTTTCATTTTCCCAATCTGTTGCTTAGATAATATAACCATTGGTAATAAATTGGTGGACCCAGCTGGTGAGCAGTGTGTCTGCTCAAATTTGCAGAAATATGCACTGCTGCTTGACCCTGTGTGGTTCCTCATTACCTTTTTAAAAAGGCTGAGTATGCTTAGGAGTTAGTTTATGTATGCTGAATGGAAAAGAAAAGCTGGAGTTGCAGTTTAATGATTCCTGAGTGAAATCATAGAATTTGACAGCAGCCATAATCAAAACACGATTCAAAATGCTCACAGGTAGGTTTGTCTTTGGTATTATTATTATTACTACTGACACAACCCCTGAATTAACATTGTGTTAAGGAAAACATAGTGTTAGTTAGTAAGCTGTATTTAGATTTTATTGTTTAGACTCGTACATCAAAAATTTGGACCAACAAAACCAACACATACTTTCAGAGTGACTTTAATGAACTTATATTGTTGTCTTTAAATTAAGAGCAAAGTCTCAAATGTATGTCCAAGATTGCAGATGGAAAAGTTCCTAGATCAGGTGGTACAGTTTAATGGCGTTAATGTTCCTCTCGATTCATGCAGCGTTATTCACCCCTTGTAGTGCCTGTTGCTAACTGTGAGCAGAGAATCACAGTTGACATTATTCACATACTGTAATAATAAATGCTTTAACCTACCTTAATATTAGCTTATAGTAACAGTTAAAATGCTATTAAGCCATAACATTAGCCTTTTCTTTATCCCCTTTTTTAACTTAGATTTATAGAGCGGTTTTTGATCACGATGGTAATGGTAATGATTTTTATTTCGGTCGTTATTTACAGGTTTTTAAAAACAGCACAAGAAAGAACCAAAGGATAGAAGGGAAATTTGACTAAAATATGTAGGTTTAAGCTTTAGCATATTACACCAGCACATATACTAAATGACAACACTTTTATAATTAGATTTCACCTAAAACAGTCCAAATGTCTGTTTTTGTTTTTACAGCGTTTTACAGATGGACATCTAAATATTCCTTCATACTGTATCTCTCCCGTCTGAAACAACCTCTGAATACAGTTTAGAAGTAGCTTATTTTGCTTTGCTTATGGGAATAGTAGGTTAACAAGATACATGAGCTGACTTAATGTTCAGTGATTTTTCTTGTGTCATAAAATATCAGATAAAGTTTATTTGAAATCTCAAGGAAATGCCTTCAGGTCACTTGTTTTATCCAACCAATAAAAACGAGTAGCATATCTCACACCTAAGAAGCTCGACTTAATGTTTGGCATTTAATATTTTCAAAACGCCTTTAAAAGTTAATCATTCATCAAAATGATTTGTATTCTTTTGATCAAATCACCTCTCACATTTCATCTAAGCTATCATCAAAGCATCACGTCCAGTGTAGATCTAGATCCAGTATCTTGTGTGTCGCAGATGTACCACAAATTGCTGTAGTTGTTTATGTCAGAATCAGGTTTTGTGGGTTTGACCAGTGTTAGCTATGCAACTTGTGTAACATGTTGCCGTTGGGTCTGCAAAGATGCATGAAGAGTCATTTCACATGGGACTGAACCATAGTGCAGCACTTTAGCATAACAACCATGTCATACATTACCTTTAAGGCACCATATGTGGAGATGGCTGTCCTTTCACTAGGAGGCACGCAGCCATCTTGGCTGCTATAAGAAGACTTTGTGCTCTCAGGCAGGCATGTATCATTTATCAGACACCTGAAAATGACTGGGGTGACAGACTGCTTGATGTATGATCATGCAATCACAGGTGTTATCATATGTTGCTGTGGAGGCGTTGATGCATGACTGGCTTAAACTTCTTTAGGGCTAGTTGGGTGATAACACTGCTTGGAGTCCTGGACTCACTGATAAACGGAGGAAGCTCGCCTTCTATTAGAATAACCCCAGTGAGGATCAAAGTTGCTGCACTGAAGGATGAAATGAAGGACATTTATCCTATAGCTGTTTACATCTAGCTGATTTCACCGATAAACATTTTTTAATTTATAATTTGTACGATTTTATGCATCACCTCTTTGAATCTCTTTTAAAACGAGTTAGAATATTTCGATGACAGATGTATGCATGACTGTATGTCATAGAATATAGTCTCTTGTAAGGATATTTGCTGCTCTGTGTTTATGTAACAGACTAGATATTATCACTGTTTCCCATTTAGTCAATGATGTGCTCAGTGTATTTAGAGAATTGGCTCACCATGTCTCAGCTTTAGCTTTAGCCGGTTTATGAGCATTGCATACATTTATTTTTTGTGTTGTTTTTGTTGCAAGTTGCAAGAAATTCCTTTGGAGGATTTCTTAATTGATTACTCATGATGTAGTCTGATGTTAAAGTCATAATCTCTCTAAACTAATAAAAAAAGTTGTACTACATAGTATATTATTATACTAAATAATCAGTTGCAGTACCAGCTGGAAAAGGACTTATCTAAAGTCCCATGTTCCAGTTAAGGAGATGGGACTTCAGGAGCTGGCTGTTAATGTGTATGATCCTATAAATAAAGTCATGCAAACTGTAGTTGCCATAGATTATATAGAAAAGATGGCTGTACCTTCCAGGTCAGAAAAATTAAGCCTTATAAAAGTGCCTTAAATTGAATTCTTTTTAATCGTCAGCAGGAGGTGACTCTGCTTGAAACTCTGATTTCAAAAAGACGGGCAGGTATAAAAAAAACTGTACAGGAAAACAGCCTCAGGTCCCTTGATCCTTACCTTTGGTAAAGACTTTCCTGATGAGATTATGGTCTCAGTAGCTGCTTTCAAGCCTTTGTCACCGATAAACCTGGACAAGCCTACTTTGTGATTGACATTTGCCACTGTATCATGTAGTATCCTTCAGTTTCACAGTCAAATCCGTCCCATGCTTGTCACGTCCAGTGGATATGTCTGTCTTTTAGTTACTTAAAAAGTCTGCTCTTCCTAAGAAATACTTGTTGGTGTGAACCATGCCCCAGTCACAACAACTTTCAAATGACTTTAAACAGGGATGGATATTGATAAGATTTTATTGATACCAATGCCATTATTGATTCTACTTGTAGGTCCAATTCTTTATTGATTCACTTATTGATTCACTTATTGACTCAATTTTGTGTTTAGAAAAAAGTGGTCCTAGACAGTTTTTTTTTTTTTTTTTAGTATTAGTGTGACCCTTTTACTATCTGTGAGTCTGAACAGTGTAGAAATGGTAGAAAAAAGCTTGATTCTAATTTGGGCCTTGAGTTTGATGTCGTTATTTTTGAAATGTCAGAAAAACATGTCAACAGCGATTAAAGGACTTGATAAGGCATACAGTTGTAATGGATTAGACAATTTGGAATTGGTTTCAATTCTCGGTTCTCACAAAAAGGGACAAAACACCGGTGGAAATCTCAACAACTTGCTAAAATCTTCCTTTATGTCTGCTGGCTTATCTGACTTACACTTTCCTGCCTAGATTTTCAGTGACTACTCGGTGTATTCAACACAGACAATTCTGAAGCTATCGCAAACTTTTCCCTGTATCTCCTTTGAGCTTTTATCACTTTCTGCCTTTTGGTAAGAACAATGTTGCTACAAACTGTACAGCATTGACAGAGATGAAGACAGGAGAACAGGGTTGGAGAGACATTTGAAGAGGTGGATTAGCAAGTTAGCAATTCAATTCAGTTCAATTTTATTTATATAGCACCAAATCACAACAACAGTTGCCTCAAGGCGCTTTATATTTTAGGGTAAAGACCCTACAATATTAGACAGAAAACCCCAACAATCAGACGATCCCCTATGAGCAAGCACTTGGCAACAGTGGGAAGGAAAAACTCCCCTTTAACAGGAAAAAACCTCCAGCAGAACCAGGCTCAGGGAGGGGCAGCCATCTGCCGCGACCGGTTGGGGATCAGGAGAAACAGAAGAGAGCAGAGGGAGACAGGACAAAAGACACACCTATGGGAGAGAGACAGAGTTTAATAATAACTAATGATTAAATGCAAATGGTGTATAAATACATGGAGAGTGAAAGGAAGTGAGGAAGAGGAAGTGCTCAGTGCATCATGGGAAGCCCCCAGCAGCCTAGGCCTATTGCAGCTTAACTAAGGGATGGTTCAGGGTTACCTGATCCAGCCCTAACTATAAGCTCTATCAAAAAGGAAAGTTTTAAGCCTAATCTTAAAAGTAGAGAGGGTGTCTGTCTCCTGAATCCAAACTGGGAGCTGGTTCCACAGGAGAGGGGCC